>CM035427.1:174396831-174434331 GCA_020310875.1 Ceratopteris richardii | reverse complement strand
GAAACCAATACAGAGTCACAATGTCCATATGGTCCATATGTTGACACTTTGGACACTTAGAAATATATCTTTCCACATCCTGCTTCTTTGTAGGCCAATGGACACCCATTCTAGCCAAGTTATGCAGAGTGACTAATCTTGAAGCATGTGTACATGGATTCCAATAGTGGTCCTTCTCTAGATAACTTGTTTGCTCCTCTTCTGGAGTACATTACTGCAAAACACCAATGTGATTCACATGCTATAAGTGTCCAACAAGTAACGCAAAGCTTCTGCTCTCCAATAGTCAACAAAGGTACTAATGTTATTGCCCAATTGGGAATGCTTTCTACCTTGAATAGGTAAGCATCTGGCAACTCATCATCTATAAGAGAATCTTGTTCTTTGGTTTGTATCCTAGACAAATAGTCTGCTCTCAGATGTGTTTTTCCCTACCTCACTATTACTTCAAAACCAAATTCCATGAGTTGTAAGAACCATCTCACTATTCTTCCGTTGTGGCAAGGTTTATTCACCAAGTACAATAGTGCTTGGTGATCCACAAAAAAATTGAACTTGTTGGTTAGAAGATAATGCCTAGACTTTTTTACAACAAATACCATTCCTAATCTCTCCCTCTCAGTGGTTGTATAATTCTTCTTAGCTTGTTTAAATTGTCTAGTAGCATAAGCAATTGGAAAATCCAACTTGCTTCCTTCAATAGGTTGTGCAAGAACACATCCTAAAGCAAGTTAGAGGCATCAACATGGACATGAAAAATTTGATCCCACTGTGGGGTTTTCAAAATGGGTGCTCTAACCAAACAAGTTTTTAGGGTTTCAAAGGCTTTGTCACATTCTTGGGTCCACTCAAACTTTGTAATTAGTGCATAAAGAGGTTTTGCAATATCTACAAATTTATGCACAAATTTCCTATAGTATCCATAATGACCCATGAAGGTTTGGAGTTCCTTCACATTAGTTGGCTTATGTAGTTCCATAATAGCTTTAATTTTAGTCTCATCAGTGGAGATCTCATTTTTGGAAACTATGTAGCCAAACATTCTTCCTTGCCTGACAAAGAAAACACATTTTTTAGGATTCAAACACACTTTGTAGGTTCTAAATTTCTTGAATATGTTCTCCAAGTCATGTATATGATTTTGTCTTTTATATGAAAAAGTACATAGATCATCTACACAAATCTCCATCATGGTTCTAAGAAAATCTTTGAACACATGACACATTAACCTCTAAAATGTGGCTAGTGCATCACTTAACCCAAAAGGCATTACCCTAAATGCATATATTCCCCATTCAATGGAAAATGCTATCTTGTGTTGATCTTCCAAAGCAATAGGAACTTGGTTATATCCATCCATCCAAGAAATTGTAAACCTCCTTTCCAGCTACTCTCTCCAAGAGATGATCAGTTATTGGCAATGGGTAACTATCCCTTATAGTTGACACATTAACTTTTTTCAAGTTAATACAAACCCTAAGTGTTCCATTCTTCTTGGGAACAACAACTATAGGAGATATCCATTCAGTATACTCAATTTCATAAATGAAATTGGTAGCCAATAATTTATCAATCGCCTCCTTTACCTTGGAAGAGTATTTATCATTAAATGTATAGTCTCTATGTTTGCTAGGTTTTGCATTTGGAGTGATAGGAATCTTGTTTTCACAAATTTTTGGATCTATACCTTTCAAATTCTTATAATTGTATGCAAACACATCCCTATACTCTTTAGCCAATTTGACCAATGCTTGCTCTTCTTGATTTGTCATGTCATCTGCTATGAAAAATCATTGCCATAAGATTCCCCTTTCTTTTTGTCCCTTTTTGGTTTCATCTTAAGAAGTATTATATCCTCCACCTCATAAGTTTTGAAATTTGAATGTACATCAAATTTTTGTTCTTCCTCTCTAGTGTTCCCATGTTCCTTCATTTTCTTACTATTTTAGGTTTTGGATCTTCAGTGATTTCCTTATGTACACATTTTTTGTAGGTTTTTGAGATGATCTTTTATGGGATCTTGAGCATGCATTCTTTCTAAGAATTGGGTTTTGTCACAAATTACTCCTCATCATCAAACTTTTGTGGAATATAGCTCTCATCCTCAACCTTCCTTTCTCCCTTACAATCTTCTCTACTCAATAAGACTTTTTTTTAACTTTTACTTCTCATAGCAGTGCACTTCCAAAGTGGTGACTTCTCATCACTTTGACTCTCATTTCGAGATTCCTCACTTGAATCTTGATTCCAATGTACTTTAAACCACTCTTGAGGGGGCATGTCACAAAATTGCCCATCCCCAATCTTGAACTATTTGCATATGTCTCATGAAAGGGCTTCCTAGGATAATTTCATAGGAGGTTGGATGTGGGAATTCAACTATGGAAAAGGTATGCTCTATTTCTATTCCACATATTTCCACAATAACTTTTTCCCAAATTCCTAGAGGTACTTCTATGTGCCCATCTGCAAGTTGTAGTCACATCTTGGTAGATGTCAATTTGTTTGCCCCCATTTTTTTCCAAGTTTATTTTGTCATGATTGCCACTCCCGATCCACTACCCAGGATTGCATTTGCATAATTATCATCATATTGCACCTTCAAATTTTATTTTCCTTCCTCACCTTCACAATAGCCTCCTATCCTGTCAATAGGTATGTACATCAACTCTTCTATATCCTGAGGTTTTTTATGTTTCCAATGTGAATTTTCTACCCAGTTAGTCATGTTGTGATGCAACTGTGGGTTTTGCTTTACCAACTCCGTCCGTGTTGTTTGACATTGGATTTTACAATGTTTTGCTAGATTGAATTGAAGTGCTACACAAGGTTCTGCAGTGTCTTCCTCCTCCCCTGACTTCTCATTACTTCCTAAGTCTTTCCTATGTGGTTGTGAATTTGAATCAACAGATGTTTCCATTTGATTTTTAGTCTACTCCAGATTATGTTGAGTTTCTCTAATAATTTTTTGCACCTCCACATTCTCTCTTCTTCAATATCTGGCATAGGATAGGTTGTTATATGATCCATAGGGTTTGGTCCTTCTTCTATCCTACCCTTATAACCTTCCATCAAGGTGTTCAAGCACTTTGAGTTGTTACCTTTTCCTATTTCCTCTTTGTTTTGATGTTTTTCTACAGTTTGAATTATCAATTGGTTCCTCATCTCGTGTTAGAGTTTATCCTTCTCTAGTCTTTCTCTCCCTTCTACCCTTCTGTCTATTTTTCCTCTCCTTCGGAGATAGGTTTTTATCGTTGTCCAAAGAATGTGTGTCAAGTATCATGCCCTACTCCTTGGCGTAAGCTCTAGTTATTGCATGTAATGCGATTGGCTCACTTCCACTCACGTCTTCTTGTTCCACTATATGTACTGGTTTTAGTGGTATGTTATTAGATGTGCTCTGTTGTTTCTGGGTATTTCTTGGACAATCTTTGATTAGATGTTCCTTGCCACAATCCTGACAGAAAGCTCCTTCTACTCTCAATGTTGGAGGTTGTGGACAATCCCAAATGAAGTTTTCTCCCCCACATCTATAACATGTTATCCTTTGACTACCCTTAAATTGGGATCTCTCATTGGACATATAATTATTAATTATATACAGGAATGTAGATGTGTCCATTTCAATTCTTTCATTACCCAAGTCTAAGGCTTGTATGTCTAGTTCTCTTAAATCACTATCTTCCCATACTTCTTGATATCCTTCAGAAGGATGATATTCCTTTCTATAAGTTGGTCTAGGTCTTGGATTTTCCTCTTCCACAGGAGTGTATTTTACAGGCACTACATTTGTTGTTAATTGGTTGTTGCCCCAACATAGGTCTAGGTTGTTCAACAAACCCTAATGTCCATTTTCTCTCTAGGGTTACAGTATTTAAGTGTTTTCCTATCTTGCAAATGTTGAGGTTTTTGATAAGGGCATTGATATGTTTGATGGTTTTCCCCACAATTGAAACATTTCTTGTTTGGTGTTAGTCTTGTGTTTACCGAATTTGCTTTTGTGCTAGCCTCTAAGGCTTTTGCAATAGCTTTTGCTAATTCTTCTGTTGGAGGTATCCTATCTTCATTTGGTCTTGGCTGGTCAAATGCCATCAAATATTGTCCCTTATTATCCTCTAGATCTATGGCTTCTTTGACACAGGCTTGTAGGTAAGGACATGTTCTATAATATACCAGAGTTCTCAATTGTGCACTTCTCAATCCTTCTATGAACAAGGAAACTTGTCTAGCCATTGAAGGTACTTCGTCTTTTGGACACCTATCAATGTATTGCTTAAATCTTCTAGTAGTCTCTCACATTTTCATCTTTTTGTTGCTTGAAACTATGTATCAGAGTTGCTTACTGTGCTTGATTCCAATTTTGGAAAATTCCCCTACAAAGGCTTCAAGAAATGACTCTATGTCAGGGTACATTTCCTTTCTTAATGGAATAAACCAAGACAATGTTGGACCAGTTAAGGTTAGGCCAAAAACTTCAAATTGAACTTTATAGTCCTCTACCTCTTTAGCCCTAATCAACCGTCTCGACTTAGCAGCATGTGCATGAGGATTTGAGTAGCCCTCGTACTAGTTTTTCATGCACTTAGCCACCTGATAGGATATGAGCATCCTACCTTGGATTTTGCCATTGTGTCCTCCTTCTAATTGGAAATTCAAGCATCTCATCTCCTTGCTTTTCAAAAGGATTAGGAGAGACATATGCTCTTCTTTCCTTTTGTGTCTCAATGGGAGTGTGATTCCTACTTGGTCTTGGCATATATGTTTGCCCTAGGTCTTGATCCCAAGGTCTCTTATCTACACATTGACCAAAATCATTGGAATTTTCTAGATCATGTGCAAATATGTAGACACGTCCCTTTCTATAATCATACTTGCCATCTTTGAATTGTGCCACTGGCATCAGGTTCACACATAGGCTCCAAACCTATTTGTGTACATGTATTTTGAGGATATTCCTGTAGTCATCTGTGTCTAGATTCTCATTTTCCATGTTGATTGTGTGATTTAACTCCTCCTCTTGATAATCACTCTAATCTATGTTCCCTTTTGGTTGCAACTTTGTTTGAAGATGTGATAGTTTAGTGCTTGATCTCAAAATCATTCAAAACCTTCACAATTTCACCAATTGATCTATCTCCTGAATTTCTCCAGGTCAAACCCTAATTTGTTTACTCTGAGTGCTTTCAATGTTTTGCAACTTCTCCCACTTCTCCTTAGTTCTCTAGATGGACTCTCCTTTGTATATGCACTTGTTTTCTTATTGATTTTTCTCTTGATGAAAATCGTGTTTTCCCCAAAAACCATAATTTTTTATGTATATGTGAATTCTAGAACTTTTATTATCTAAAATGTGTGAAATTCCTTATGTTTATGTAGATTTACCAAGAAACCATACTAGAAGTTGAGGTTTTTTATCTAAAAATGACCAAAATCATGTTTCTACCTGAAATCACGATTTTGTTGTTTTTATAATGTTTTTTACAATTTCTTTCCAATAGATTATATATTCTATGGATTTTGACTATTTGATCCAGAAGCTCATATAGAAAATGAGTTTCCTTATCAAATTGGACCAAAATCATGTTTTTACTAAAAATCACGATTTTGATGATTTATGTATGGACAAAGCTTTTATTTCACAAACTATATACATGTAACACCTCAAACTTATTCAAAGTATACACCTTATTTGTTTTCAATTAAAAAAATAGGGTTTTGTCAAAATCATAATTTCCTGATGAAATTCGTGATTTTCTGATCAAAATCGTGTTTTTCTTGATTTGCAAAAAATCACAATTTTAGTGTGTCAATGAGGTGTTAACTTTTGTTATTGGTCAAATTTCCTCCAATTTGATTTTAAAATCGTGTTTTTCATGATTTTGGACAAGAAGAGTTATGATTCAAAATCTTGTTTATTGGTTTGCACCAAAATCACGATTTTGATGTTTATAAAATTTGTGTTTTTTCAATTAAAGACCAAAATCGTGTTTTCCATGATTTTAAGTCCACAATCTTGTTTTTCACGATTCTGTGCATAGAATCGTGTTTTTCCCATTTTTTATAAAAAATTATGTTTTTTTTTTTCACGATTCTAAGTAAAAATCGTGTTTTTACATAAAATAGTGTTTTTATACGATTTTGAGTGAAAATCGTGTTTTTCCACGATTTTGAGTGAAAATCGTGTTTTTCACGTTTTTTAATCCAAAATCGTGTTTTTTCACGACTTTGGATGAAAATCGTGTTTTTCACGATTTTGAATTTCCAGACAATCGTGATTGCTCACAATCGTATAAGATTTTAGACCCTTACACAGAATCACGATTCTGTGCAGGGTGATGTAATTTTTGGGTTTCGATTTTTTTATGTTTTCTTTAGACTAATAGAGGTGTCTAGCTGTAAAAATAACATGCAATAAAAGAAACTTAGAAAATCTACAAACATTAGTGTAAAAAGTTCAAAATCTAAAAATCATGATTCTGTGTTTTTTATTATTTCTATGATTTTTTTGTGCAAAAATAATTTTTTAAGCTTTAATTAATCCATTAATGTAGAGCGTGTCTAGAGCTAGTGGCAAGGGTTGAACCCTCACCCTAATCTAAGGGGCAATGGGTCCAGTTAGCCCACCCAACATACATGGAATAACTCTCCAAGTTCTTATGACGTTATATAGACTAAGTGTAAATGGAGAGACATGAATAATGTGTGTGCAACTCACATGGAATAACTCGCCAAGTTCTTATAAAGTTATAGAAACCAGGTGTAAAGGGAGTCACATGAATAATGTGTGTGCAACTCACTTTCAACCTTGTTTTCGTCTTTCTTTCAAAATGGATAGTATGCACTCAATCTATCGTGCACACTCAATCTACTGCCCTTTCATGAAACTTAGCATAACCCCCAAGACAAAGGACCTTAACTAACTTGATCTTCCCCCCACACACAATGTGATTTACATCTTGGCCTATTCTAGCATTCACTTGAATATAGAATGCACCACGTACCTCATTGTAGGAGTGAGAACAATTTTCCACTACACACACTAATGATTATGCTTGTCAAAAAGGTATCCCGTGAAGATAATAGTACACATGAGAAGAGAAGTGATTTCATAGGACCAGGTACATGTACAAGCTTTCCGTAAGAACTCCTCCCTGATGGCACTTGATAATCTACATAATGGACAAATAACTCTATGCTATTGAAAAATTGAACAGATTTGTCTGCATACATGAGTTCTGCATATTCCTTATGAAGAACTTTGAATGTTCCTGTTAAACATTCAACAGGTCGCCATTCCACAATATTGGAAGGAAAGATATTTTCAATACAAAAACATATGTTTTATTATACAAAAACAACTGGAATGATAGAAGAGCATTGTCAAACTTCACTTGGAGTACGAAGGGAATTGCAGATGGTTTCTAGAACAAGATCCTTAGCGGTGTACACATGTTGTACTCGTGCAAACCAACCCCATCTCTTCAATTTGAAACTGAGAATACATCCCTTCCAGTGGTTTCTTGTGTTGTCTCTTTTGGCACGCTTGACTTTATGGGCACCTCTGCAGCTAGGAAGCATAGTTACCCATTCATTTACTTTCATAGAAAGAGGTTTCCACAAAGAATCCTCTCTTCTGTTGTAAACCTCACATGAGGTTACACGATTGGAAGGACGACAAGAAGAAGAAGCCATTTGAACTTAGAAGAAGAAGAATGTTCAAAGCGAGAAACCGACGTTCACAACTTTTGGTAGTATTTATAGAGAAAAAGGCTTTGTACACGTGGAAACTTTTGATTTGATGTAAACCCTGTCACTGAATGATCATGAAATTTTGTGAATCCAAAAATATTTCGTATCTTCAAAAATCCATTCCTTCTTGGAAATTCAAGAATATGCTTTGTGTAGTGTGCCAAAGTATCTTTTTCTGCATCAAACTGAAAAAATGTACACTGAATACGAGACTCTTCATCCCTTTAGCGGCGCTTTTAGAGAAAATTGTATTAAAAAAAGAAATTGTTCATACGGCTAAAAGAGACAACAATGTGTCATATTACGGATGCACACTCTTGAGTGAGGTGGCAAGAATGCCACATGGCATCACTAAGGGCATTATGCCCATTTGGTAGAAGGGGGAGAGAGCAATCTCTTTGAGTAGAGAGATTATGAGTATTACACTTAGTGTTTTTGCAAGGCTCTCTCACTATCACTCAAAGAGGACACTAGTAGAGGGCTCGGCGGTTGGGAGGTGAGCCGACGATCTCTGTGTGAGTCCGCAAGCAATCTGAGCAACCATGGCGACGGATCTTCGATCGGGCTGCAGCAACAAAAGAGTTTTATAGCATTGGTATCAGAGCAGGGGACGGCGACCATGTAGCTGCGCTGTAGGGGAATCGAACCCTCGCCGCTTGCTTGAGAGTCTGCCCACGTAGCCAAGGCGCTCAACCATTTCGGTGTCAAAGATGCTCTTGCACACCTCAATGACTCGAACCCGTGACCGAGACTGGGAGACAGAGCGCGGAGCGCCGCTCACACTTATTGCTCTTCCTTCTACGGATCCCTCACTCCAATGAAAGGCTAAGCCCGTACGTGCATGATAGAGAGGCATCTTCTCTGTGAGTCGAGCACGCAAGACAGAGAGACATCTTCCTTCTACGGATTCTTCATATGCAACAAGAAGAACATTGGGATTGATGACTCTGATGGAGAGGATCAGCTCTGCATCGATTATTGCAAGAAGCAAAGGAGAGTCCGTGCAGAAGTGAAACTTAATGCCCTCAGACTGGTTGATGAATTCATTCAACCTGTTGTTCGTGGAATGAGAAGGAGCTCACAAACGGCTGAAAACTTTAATTTGAACGCGGGAGCCGGTCACGGGATATACTCCAGGACTTGTCCAAGGTCTTGATTTCAAATTTACAGGCATGGAGCTTCATGTTAATCACAGGTATTATTATTTCAATTTTGAGAGGTTTGTTTTTTCGAGAAGCACCATGAACTGATAGGAGGCCAAGATCTGGGAGGGAAATCACATGTACGGAGAGTATGAGGTATATATATTCTCATCTAGGATTAAAGATTCCCTCCAAATACAAGAAGGCCAACTTTAGAGTATCTCGAAAATACTCTATTTTTATGATTTTTACATAAATTTCAGGAGCTATTTTGGATAAATAGCCATTTTGGGAAGGCAAAAAGAGGAGGTATTTTTCATAGTTTTATGAAAAAAACCATGCACACTTATAGTCTAGTGTATTGACTTCCATATACAATCTAGAAATCCATAAGATACCTCAGTTTGATGGGAGTTTGAAGCTCCACAAAACCCCCTTCCATCACAGTTTGACAAAAAATTCAGCACCTAAATTTGGGAAATTCCCATTTTGGAAGAGGGAAAAATAGGTGCTATAGCTATGGATGGATGGGAAAAAGTATATTTACTGAGAGTATGGTGTATGGACTTCTTAGGCGAATCATTAGATTCATCAAAATGATAAGTTAAGGAGGAATTTTAGTTCCTCAAAGACCCCCTTCCCGCACTTTTTGGAAAATTTCAGAAATTAATCTTTTGCCAAACTCCACTTCTCGGAGTAAGAAAAAAGATCATTTAGAGGCTTCCCATGGATTATTGTATATAATCCAAGAGAAATCCACATTTAGAGTGGATTAGAAGCTTGCTAAGAGCTCCCAATCAAGTTTTTGTATAAAAGTAGAAATCTTGATTTAGGCCTCTTTTGGGGAGTGAATTAGCATGCACCAAGGGAGGATTTGGAAGAGTGAAAATAGGCCTAAGCATTTTCATATACCACTCTCTGAGATTATGGAGAGAATTTTAGCATTTGCTTGATGGAAGAATGCTTTTAGGCACCTCAAAAATCACATTTTTACACTTTTTCCAGCCCCTCCAACAGTCCACTAGTTTTACATGTCCCACTTGGAATGGCCATATCTTGGGCTAGGAAACTCCAAATTGGACGTGCTATGGCTCGTTTCGAAGAGCACAAGGTCTACTTTCAGTTTATGAGAAAAAATTTTGGAAAGTAAAAATTTTTGCAGGTCTGAACAGGTCTGCAAAGTCTGAACAGTTTTGGGCGACTACCTTCCGGGAGCCATATCTTTCAAACCGGGAAGGCAATTTGAGTAATTTCACTTCGACCTATTTGCACATGCTTTATATTTCAGTTTATGAACATTTGCAGGTCCTAAAGTGGTTTTTGCAGGTCTAAAGAAGGATTACTAATGCATTTTTGAGCTAAATTTGCATTATTTTTGTAATCACCTGACCATGCTTTATGTTTTAAGGAGTGCTCCGATATTTTCGGACACTTCAAAGTGTATGTTAGGACCTAAGGAGGAAGGTGCAGAGGTCTCGAAGCTTGTCCAGAGCGATTGGATGCATGCAATTCCAAAATTAGACTACTCAGGGATGTATATTTTATGCTTTCTAGCATTTTATTTATGTTATGGCATGTTTGTATCTACATGCATGAATGGGATTGCATACATCAAGTCTTGATCATTGTTTAAGCTCTTAAAAGTATGGATCAACATGCAGGAAGTATACTTTTTGATTGTTTGCAGGAAAGAAGATTACAGAAACCACATGGCTATGCAACAACGGGAATGGTTGCTAGCAAATATTTTTGTGTTTTTGCAGGTCATGGAATCCATATATAAGTTTATGGCGTGCATGCCATGGGCCTGTCAAGCCCTATGTTTTTGGGTGGCCTGAGTGCCACTGAGCTATGGTTTAAATTTTTTTTGGAATTCCATTTCCTGGGGAAATGCTGTCGAAATTTTTCCTACCGTATGGCGTTATATACGCACTTGCCTTTAGGTAGGAATGTTATGGCATCGTAACATGCCATTTCTGCAAACATCAATAAGTTTTAGGCATGCTTATAAGCATGTATTTGATGGACTTAGGACCATCATAGTAGTATACATAAGGCAACTTCAGTAGTAGCAGGATCCCTACACATAATCCTTATGGATTTAGACCATAGGATTGCTAACGGAAGGAGCTCACCATTAGAAATGTGCACAAGCAATCCTATAGGTTTAGGAAGTTGCATTCAGGCTCGGGAGATACATTTAGGATAATCTCCAAGGTAGTGAAGATTTATTTATCTTCACAAGAGTCTCACAGTAGAATTAGGAGACTATGGGGTATCAGGATGAATACCCAAAGAGTGACTAGTTTCACTCATATACATCACTTGACCAAGTAGTGAAGCATTTTTGCTACACTACTAAGGAAACCAAATAGATGGGATCATAGAGATGGGTTTCATGAGACAGCATCGACGGGTGCTAGGTGATTCGAGTGATGGTTAGGAAGGCCATAGGCATGGCACTAGCTCTATGGTATAGAGCATAGATCCCTTAGTCAGGAATAGTTGGGGTACCCAATACATACATATGTATCTTGGGATCTACAGAGAGGTACCTAGGCTTAGTCTTGGTACCTAGGAACAAGTTGGTTTGGAACAAAAGGGATATCCATTGTCACATTATTGACTAGAACCAAACTAACTAGTTCAAGGACATGGGACTCATTTCAGTCCACTGATATGATTTTAGTATATGGGATTCATTGGAGTCCACCTACATATTCCATTATATGGAATAGATATTCGGTTTAGTGTAGGTATGACACCGTGAATTGGAAGAAGTTTTCACTGGTATGGGACGGTGGAAACGACTTCCCTTTGAGCACTCTTCTTCTATGGCCAGGAAGAAAAGGACTCATCATTCATGGCATCATGTCTCACTAGACCAGAGGAGAGATCTTACTAGACATCTCCTACTAGGATTGGGAGTTATCCTTCACAGTATAAGGAAGATTTACTCTTCCAGTAGAGAATGTGGTAGGTGATTTTATCACCATGGATATCACATACTCATGTTGTGTTTTCAGGAAGGATAATTCCATCAGTTTGATTGGATCGTATAGATCCATGCACAGAAAATGGTTGGCAGAGATAGCCCTTTAGTATGGATACACATATGTTTATGGTATCATGTCATATCATTGCTGATCATTTTTAGGAGAGGGCTTTGGCCCTTATTAGGAATTTATTTTTCTCCACTCTTCACTACATACACCTTCATTAGTTAGCGGAGATCTGTTCTCCATCTTCATAGGAATATGTGATGAAGGATTATGCATTAGTTATGGAAGAGAGGACTAAATAAATTCATGAGTTTCTCTTTTAAGGTAAGGAGAAAGTGGGAATCAGCTCAGAGATCCATGAGGGATCTTACTTTAGTTCAGTACTCTCACTTTAGCTCCTATACTTTGGGAGAGAAACAAAGAAAGGAAAACATAATTTCTTCATAAGGGGAAGAATAGAGTATGTTTTTCTTTGGATAGAAGAGGTGTTCTGAAAACATCTCTTAATCTATATTTGAGAAGGAATTCATTTCCTCTACTTTTCCATATAATTTTCCTTCATATGGGAGTATGATTCTCCACTATTTTGGAAGGAAAAGTATGGAGAACTTAATGCATGTTCTCACCTATGGATGAGTAGAGAAAATGGATTCAACAGAATCTCTTTCAAAGGGAAAGGGAAAGTGGAATAGTTTCCACTACTAGAGCTCTTTTCCTTGGAAGAGATTACAGAGATAGACATGGAGAGAGTTTCACTTTCTCATTTAGATTGTCTAGATAGGAGTGGCACTCTTCTATTAAAGACAAGAGGGAGATCAGTTAATCATGATGGTTAGATTGAGTCTCACATGGAGACTCTAGAGAGGAGCTATTATGTTACTCCAGTGATGGTCTTTGACTAGATGAGATGATCTAGTTATTGACATTAGTTAAACTGGGAGTAGATTGATGATACTTCTCTTTTGAGTTTCCAGGAGATAGGGATATATCTAACCTATTATGGTACCAAACTCTTAGTTGGTGTTACATCATGAGTATGATGAGTAAACATCAGTTAGGAGGATGGGTACTTAGGGATTATCTGAATCTCAAAACGGAATGCTTTCTGCATTCATATGGCAAACTACAGGGAAGAGAAATATTACAGTTTGCACAAGTTCCAATAGATGCTCTTCCAATAGAACCTAGTCCAATCGTAAAGGATGACAAACCACAGATTTCTCGGTTGGAGAAATGTAGAGATTGCATTTTACTACCAAGAAATTCTTATGTATGAGCTAGATGATGGATTTGCATAATTCACAAGGTAGTTTAGACAAAACTACTACTTGTGATTACACTCAAGGTTAGGAAGACCTAGAGTGGTATGAGGGCAATCTATCATTTAGTCTTAGATGGGTTTGATGTCACTTGATATGGGACTTTGTTCTATATTTCATAGGATTCTATGGTTTATTATCTCCATTATAATATGGTCAAGCCTATAAGCTTGGCACCTTACACTGGCTTTTTATCTTATTACTCCATAGAGGATACATCATATGGACTTAGGTCATTTTGGTGATGTTATATGATATGGGAATGATAATTTGGAAGTCGAGTGTATATGGGAGATAGTAGGCACCATTCAGACGGTTTCCCACCTTTCAGATGATCTCAGATGAGATCTCTTAAGGGGAAGGATATGGGGAAACAACACACAGAGATGACCATGTACATAAAGTGCATGGGGTTCAGGGGAGTCCGAGCACTTTCTTCTACCATTATGGACATTTCATTTACATTTTCGAGGACGAAAATCCTTTCAAGGGGAAGGAAATGTCATATTACGGATGCACACTCTTGAGTGAGGTGGCAAGAATGCCACATGGCATCACTAAGGGCATTATGCCCATTTGGTAGAAGGGGGAGAGAGCAATCTCTTTGAGTAGAGAGATTATGAGTATTACACTTAGTGTTTTTGCAAGGCTCTCTCACTATCACTCAAAGAGGACACTAGTAGAGGGCTCGGCGGTTGGGAGGTGAGCCAACGATCTCTGTGTGAGTCCGCAAGCAATCTGAGCAACCATGGCGACGGATCTTCGATCGGGCTGCAGCAACAAAAGAGTTTTATAGCACAATGTTACATTCTTGTACACGTGGAAAGACTCTATTCGTCAATTTCCTTATTCTTTCATTAGCAAACAACCGCTTTTCGGCCGTTTTTCGCCCTAATGGTGACTGTGCCCTCTCTCTCTCTCTTTTGCTACAACACCACCACAGAGCCCAGAACGCCCCCCACTCTCTTCCTCCTCGAATGACAACCGAAAAAAAAAAACATGCACGAACACCCTAACCACCATGCGAGTTCTCTCCAAAAATAGCTAAAAAAAACCATGCTCTGATACCAAGTGTGAGAATCTCCTCAAAAGAAGACATGCGAATGATGTGTGTGCCACTCTCCTCCCATCCATTTATATGTATCTAAAATAGCAGTGATCTGGAATGATCTAGCGTCGCCATGTGGCCCGCATGCAACACTCATCCCCACTAACCATCAAATACCTTAGGATATACCCCCGAGCTTAGGACCTTGGCTAACTAGCCCTCGTCCCACACACACATGGAATGGTCTTTGTATCTTTGTAGACCAATGTCTGACAATGGGTATGACAACCTGTCCATCCCCTGTTCCAAGGCCGCTTTGATCGAGCGAGGCTCTGATACCAAATGTGATGAAAATGAAGCAAGCACCTCGGGCTCGCTCGGGGCGTTGCACCGGCCCGTCAGTGGGATGACTTGCTTGAGTGTGTTTTTCTTGCTAGAATGCCAACTTCACTTGCATGAAAGAAAGAAAGCTTGCATTTACCCGCGACACTTAATGGAGGCCGACTACGACCGTTCTTCTTGCACTCTCCTTCGGGCTGTTTATAGAGCGGGGGGGAGGGGGCTCTTGCCCACGGGTTGTTACAATTAGGCCATTTTTTTTCCTCGAGTATTGGAGGCTGTTTTTCAACTCTAGTTTCATAGGTTTTCTCTTTGACAAGTATTGGAAGTTCTTTCACAACTATTGGAAGTTCCTTCACAACTATTGGAAGATTTTCTCATCCCCTCTTCTCCCGTGTTGATTAATGAGGGGCATGGTCTCGATCCTTTCCTTTGAATTCTTTGGGTTGGGAGAAATAGCTTTCTTTCGTTGGAAGAGACATTTTGGAAGCTACCAAGAGATTCACTTGGAAATAATATTTGATTTATCATGTCACTACAAAGCACGTTTGACGTGATCAACCGACCTCTGTTCAATGACAAATTCAATGTCCAACTTCTGTGGAACACTCAATTCAGCAGCTTCACTTCGATCATCGATGGATCCTTTTTGAGCTCGCTTGCGTAATTGTACGTATCATAGTTTGTTGGAGGCTCACTACTTTGTTTTGATCTGACGACCAGGAGGAGTTGGTTGGTGTATTCACATGAGACGTGGCTTTTCGCGGGAGTTCATGGCGTGGATGAACGGATAATTTGCCAGACATTTAGACTGTCCATTTTTGATATGGCCAGACAAAATGAACTGGGATCTCCAGACTTTTCTAGCTTCTAGAATTGAACGACGTTGGTGGTCCATTAGTCGAATCTCTGAAATCAAGCTCCATAATCTATCTTGGTCGAGAAGGGTGTAGTGTTTTGTGATTAGAAGGTGTTCTGGCTAACGTTGTCCAGGAAGTCAAGTTCAAGCAAACTCCGGGACGGTGCTATGAACGAAAGAACATGGATGGCGAAACCGTATCCATCTGAATGCATTGGACTTGCAGATGAGGGCCATCACCTATCGTGCGGCAAAGTTTCTTATCACAGAAGGTGCTTGGAACCTTTCCTTCATGAAAAACGCATCAACATCAATCGGCTCTCAGGAAAATTATCTGGATACAAAGATGCTTCGAAGCCGATATTTTTGAGCAAAGAGGAAGCTGCAAAGATTCCCGCTTCCACTCTGAAAACGAATGCGATCAAGGAGCCTGCATCTGTTAATGGCTTGTTCAAATTTTCCACAACTGATCAAGGGTCCCAACTTAATCAATCTGTCCGTAAGGCTGACAAATCGCATGCCTCAGGAAAGTCTTCTCGTATCAGCTCTTACGTTGCTGTATTGCGAAATTGTGCAAAACATAGGGATTTGCACAAAGGCAGACTACTTCATGAAGATATCATGAAGGCAGGTTTTCTTGAGGAATGCTCAGATGCCTTAGTCACAATGTATGCGAAGTGTGGCCTCCTCACCAAAGCAAAAGAAATACTTAACACATATCCCAGTAGGGATGTTTTATCTTGGACTGCTCTTATATCTGGATACGCTCAGAAGGGGCTGGGTAAGGATGCTCTCGATTATTTTGAGAAAATGCAAGGTGCTGGCCTGTCTCCAGATGCAGTTACCTTTGCTTGCATCTTAAAAGCATGTGGCAGCATAGGAGCAGCTGATAAGGGGGAGAGAATTCATGATGAAATCGCCTATCAGGGATTGCTTGAAAGTGATGTTGTCCTTGGGACAGCTCTTGTAGATATGTATGCAAAATGTGGTGCTCTTGGAAAAGCTCAGCAAGTTTTCCAGAAGCTTTTTTCTCGCAATGTAATCACATGGTCTGCACTCATCACGGGTTATTGCCAGCATGGTGAAGGTGCGAAAGCATTCGAGTGCTATGAGCAGATGCAGTGTGAGAACTTATTTCCAGATGCAAAGACCTATGCTTGTATACTTAAGGCATGTGGTGATATAAGAGAGTTAGATAAAGGTGAGAAAATTCATGATGAGATCTTAAGACAAGGTCTCCTAGATAATGACATTGTGCTTGGAACTGCCCTTGTGTATATGTATGCACAATGTGGAGTGCTTATCAAAGCTCAGGAAACTTTCAATCGTCTTCCTTACCGAGATGTAACCTCATGGTCAGCTCTTATAGAGGGATATACTCAACATGGTCAGTGTGAGAAGGCAATGGAGTATTTTGAACAAATGCGGGCTGAAGGAATTTCTCCCAATGTGGTGACTTTCACTTCCATGTTGAAAGCCTGTGCTGCAGTAGGAGCCATTGCTAAGGGAGAGAAAATTCATGATGAGATTTCTAAGGAAGGTCTTTTGGGAAGCAGCATCTTGCTTGACACTGCTCTAGTGGATATGTACGCAAAATGTGGTGTAGTTTCTCGAGCACACAAAGTGTTGAACGGGCTTTACTCACGGGACATCAGCACATGGGCTGCACTTATCGCAGGATATGCTCAACAAGGTCATTGTGAGCAAGCAATAATTTGCCTTGAGCAGATGCAAGAGGAAGGCCTTTCCCCTGACCATACAATATTTTCAAGTTTACTAAATGCCTGCAGTCATTTGGGGCGAGTTGATGAAGGGCACATGTACTTTGCCTTGCTTACCAAAAGGTTTGGTGTTAAGCCGGATTTAGAACATTACACCTGTATTGTTGATCTTTTGGGACGTGCAGGTCACATTGACAAGGCAGTGAGAGTGATTCAAGAGATGCCATACTCTAATAACATTGAAGTCTGGTCTGCATTATTGGCTGCTTGTCGACAATGGGGGAATACATACATTGGTAAATGGGCTTTTGAACATGCTGTGCAACTTGATAAAAAGAATACAGCGGCTTATGTCATAATGGCTGACCTATATGCATCTGCTGCCATGAGGGAAGATGCAAAAGGTATTCAGGTCCTTGGGGTGGAGAATGAAGCTTAAGTACGTTGAACATTCTGATGTGATACTCTTGGTCACTTTTGCGTATTTGGACACAGAAAGGCCAGGGTCCCTTCCAGATGTATGTTGAAATAAAGTCAGGAGAATCTCTGAGGTAAGGCTCTTTTGCACAGGTATTGCTAGATTCTGTCTGAAGGATCTTTATACAGATGAATTTAGCTGCTTGAGTTTCCTGGTTTTCAGTAGCTAATACAGCTTATGAAAACTGTGACATGCAGCTAATTCACACAGTTTCTGCCCAAAAGGTTTGATTATTTCAGAGGCAGGAACCCTGGTGGCATAATCAAGTCAAGGATGAGGTAATGAAGGTTTCTGCTGACAGTTCAATGTTATAATGGTTTTTTTTTTTCGCACACCCTGATAGAGAGAATTTCTCTTTCGCTTGCATTGAATGAAGTTGATGGTACAGAGTCATTTTGCAAAGTTTTTTCTTCACCAAATTTCAAAGCGCACCCAGCACACTTGCTGTTTCTGGGTCACATCAAGCAGGTCAAACTTATGGGCAAAAGAATTTCGTTTTGAAATGAGCATGTCAAGAATGTGGAACTGGGTTTCCGTTTACAGTTTGATGTTATAATGGATTTTTTTCCTGCACACCCTGATAGAGAGGACGGGAGCCTTAGGTATATGTGCATAAGCCTTCTTGATCCCAAGAGCTCTGCAAGTACGGACCGAAAAGGTGTGCAGGTTGCCTTGCTTAAACTTTCTCAACAGAGCTGATGACAAACTAGCGGCTTCATCGTGTTGCCCTCCACCGCAGCAGCTATGGCAACTTCATTACGCACACCAGCACAACATAGTCAAGATTCAGGGAGGTTACACCATACAAACTGAGCTGCTTTGAATTTGGCAGTGTCCTGCATTTTCTGGACAAGTTGTGAAAGACAATTGAACTACAAAACTTGCTGTTATAATTCCTGCATTATTGAACCATGAGGTGTGGAGCATTACTGGATTGGAAGACAATATGTAGATAGGGAGGTGGCTGCTGTAAGGAAGAAAGAAGATGATGCAGAGACCTTGAATGAGGTAGGAAATGATGGCAGCTAGTACCTTTGTCTTGTCCCACTCTTATCTTGATTCCTTAGTTGAACTATGTTTCTTCAGCTCTGGGTTGGCGGTAGTCAATCTCCTGGTTGGCAAAGTTCCTCTGATGACCAAGGTCCGCTCATTGCAGACACAACTCAAGGTCTCCTAATCGCTAATACAGGTCAAGGTCTCCTCCTAGGAGGTATTTCTCCTGTCAATGCATGCTTTTACTGGGATATTGCCAATATGCCTTCACACATGACTTAAGTTCTCCCCTTCTCGGCATCCCTAAGTCTCTTTGTCTATCTGTGTGTACTGGGGATGCTCAATTCAACATATTATCAGAAGGCAAAGTTCATGAATCCAAAAACCACACTGCTGTTGTAGGTATTTTTTAAGGCTTTTCTGTGGAAGGGGAGGAATATATGGCAGTCATTTCTAGATATCCAGAAGGCAAATTATTTGCCTCCTTCAGGATCATCCCCTTGCATGATAATTCACTATGCATAGATAAAAGTGGCGTTTGTCGAGAGAGACTACAAGTAAGAAGAATAATGATCTCTTTCTTG
This sequence comes from Ceratopteris richardii, assembly GCA_020310875.1. NCBI lineage: Eukaryota > Viridiplantae > Streptophyta > Polypodiopsida > Polypodiales > Pteridaceae > Ceratopteris > Ceratopteris richardii. The sequence goes on along the minus strand of CM035427.1, from coordinate 174,415,097 downwards.
CTGCAGAACGTAGTTCTTTGAGCTGCAAATTATCACAACTTGTAACCTTAGTTGTGGATTACTTACTCTACAGGGGAGTTTGAATCAGATGTAATGGACCTTGATGTTTAATCATTTGATTGTCAGAGCCCATTGCTTCTTTGATCCCCTCAAAGTGCGGAATGTATTCGTCAGAATCTGAATGATAATAACTCTCCACCTCCTGAGAAGTTACTGATTTGTGGGAGGAGGCGTGATATGGAAGATACAGATGTGATTGTTCCATCTTTCTCTCAGCTACATAATGGCTCTGCAGTAAAAATGTTTCTGTTTGGAAAGTGGATAGTCTTTCATGTGTGTGTGTGTGAGAGCCTAGCCTGCAAAGAGAGAGAGAGAGGGAGGGAGGGAGGGTCCACTCTAAGGGGAGGCCTTCTTTGCCTAGCTCGCAAAGAAAGGAGTGACCACGAAGTTAAAAGGGGTAAATCCCCTTTGGCTACCTGAGAGCAAGTGAGACTTAATTGAGTTGGCTTGGAGGTCGGATGTGGAGGAGAAGAGGGACTATGAGACATTGGCCTACAGAGACCATCACATGTGCGTGTGGGACAAGAGCTAGTCATAGCCAAGATCCCTAGCTTGGGGGATATCCTAAGGTATTTGAAAGGTAATGGGAATGAGTGTGCATGATAGCCACATGTCCACACTAGAGCATTCCAGATCATTGCTATTTCAAGTGCAAGAGGATATAATGGATGGGAGAAGAGTTGCACACACAACTTGATATGTGTCTTATTTTCAAGCCTTTTAGAGAGATTTTAGGAGTTCCTACTTTTGGTCATTAGAGCATCATTTTTGGGGACGATTTTTTTCGTGTAGCGTTTTCACCTTGGGAGCACCGATCATCCTCTCAGGTTTTCTCTGCATGCGGCCATCGATGGAGTGGATGTGCAGAGATTCTTCTTTATAAAAGAAAAAAAGGGAGGGAGGATAGAGAGCCCCCTAGAGAGAGCATCTACAACTGGGTCAGTCTCTCATTGGCTGTCCACTATCTACGACTCTCATTGAGGTACTTTTTTGATGCGAGGATCGATATCAACTTGAAGAATCAACAGGGCTACATAGAGATCATTTCCGGCACCTACACCGCATGTGCAAGTGGAATTTTCAATACTGAAGATAAGTTAACAATATACAACAAAATAACCAAAGGGCACTAAACGCCCTTGAATAAAGATCAATGTGCTTGCGGCATGGATAAAATTGTAAGAACATTGGACATTCTTACTTTCTCCTCGCCATACTTGCAAAAGAGCATGCTACCATCCTACTTTTATAAAAAGTGAAGAGCGTAACAAGCACATGGACAAGCATATATGCATGTATAATGTGCCTATGCTTGTGCTAGATGCCAAACAATGCATAAAAGAAAGTAGAAATGCATAAATTCACAAGAAAAGTTATCTTAAGTACTGAAAATTCCACTTCTAGGTGTAGTGAAAGTGCTGGAAATGATTGCTATTTAGCCCGCTTGATTCTTCAAGTTGATCTCGATCCTCCTTGCGTCGAAAAAGTACTTCAACGAGAGTCGTTGATAGTGGACAAACAAATTTGAAGCTTTAGATAGATGGGTGGATCTAACCGAATGATGTCTTCCAACTGGTCAATGGATAGCCCTTTGATTGGAGATTCCATAGCAAGTGGAATCACTCCATTTGGATGTTGGATGAGAGAGTTATGCTCTTTTTGGTGAAGCTATGTGGTGAAACAATGCCCTTCTAGAGGGGCTATATAAGGGAGTGAATGGCTTCTTTGATTCTAAAGTCATTCTTCCTCCCAAATTTATGTGCGAAGGTTGCAATTATCCCACATATACAAATTTAAGCACCGAAAACGGGTATATATGGAGCTTGCCTTCACTCTTGCTTTCAACACAAGGAGAAGAGAGTGCTCTTGTGCCTCTCCCTCTCTCTCTCTCTCTCTCTCTCTCTCTCTCTCTCTCTCTCTCTCTCTCTCTCTCTCCCCCCCCCCCCTTCTCCCCTCTTCACACACACGTAGGGGGTGATGGATATGAGGACTTCGGAGATTCCCCATCTGAGATATCAAATGTGATTGGTGATCACAACCAAATTTCTCAAGATTGATTGTACATATAATTATTTTTTGTATTTTGTGCATTAATATTGTGTAGTGATGCATTCTTGCAGTCAAGAAAAATCCAATTGGAATGCTTGAGTACTTTTAGATAAAGTAAGAAAAGAACTCCAATAATTATTTCTAAAAGAATTACCTTCATGTTTACCTCTGTCAGCTAACTCCATTATGTAGGCATACTTTGACAGCATAATGTCTAACTTCATTGTGTAGGCATACTTTGACGCCTGATAAGTTGGGAGCTAATGAAATTATGTGTAGACCAAGGATCGAAGAGGACCTTGACCAGCTGTCTTGCCACGACTCGTCTCCTAACAATGAGCTCTATATATGGAAATTGATACCTTTTTTGTGTAACTAGTGAAAGCGAAGCATCTGGAGCAAAAGCCACCTTCTTTGTGACCATCATGGCCACTATAGGAGATGATATCTGAGAAGGAAAATCTCCAAAATTCTCATTTGCATCACTCCCTACCTATGTGAGGTTTATTACTATGGTGGCTGCTATCTTTTTCTTCTTAGGACAGTCTTCAAATCGATGCTATCCTAAGCACCCATAGCATAATGCTTCTTTCATTGCCTTCTCTTTCCGTTGAGGGGTAAGGATAGACTTGTTATAAGCCCTCTCAGCTAGAGCAGACACCTTTTTCTTAGCTCCTGAAGAGTCCTTGTAGAATAGAGCCATCTCTATGGCTTGTGCCAAAGAGTGACACCTCTCCTTTCTTACTAATGGTTGTATTGTTTCTATAAGTCCCAAGATAAACTTGTGGACATGGAGAAACTCTTGAATATAGTCAGGTGCTTTAAGAAGTACCTCTCTATACTTGTCAGCATACTCATGAATTGTTTGGTTTTTTGAACTGATGAAAAACCAAGTATCTAGTGTCCTAGACCTCTCATCTCATGGCACAAAATTGTTATAAAACAGTACTTTAAACTATTCCCAAAAAGTGGACTCATCCTTATCTTGTTCAATTTTATGCCACCATCTATGGGCAACATCCATGAGGTTATAGGTAGCTTGTTGAATCGTATGCATATTGTCCACGATATGGCATAATCAGAATCACTTCTCCCACTTGCTGAGTCATTGCTCTACAATGCCTTGATATCATGTCAGCTTAAGGTCCTTAAGCTTCCATCTGGCTTCTCTCACTAGGACACTCTCACTAGGAACTTCTGGAGTCTGATGCTCACCTAGAGAATCTAACTCCATTCTTGGAAGGTCACGCTCTAGTATAGCTTCGTCCTTCTTGGAGCTACATATGTGCTCTAAGATGCTCTGAAGTGTACTCTCTAACTAGGAGATCCTTGTGCTCATGGTTTTTATGGTATCTCTAGAGTCATCCATGTGCTTGTCTTCCCTATGAGCTTGAGTCTATGACTAAGAAAGTGTAAATTTTTTTTTATGTTTCGATTGTTTTATTTATTTTTTTAATGTTTTTAATCTATGTGTTTTTTATGTACACCTAAAGTAAAGAGTGGCAGTGAAAAGTAACTAGTCACAACACTTATGTATAAATTAAGAAAAAAAACTATAATACTTTTAGTATGCTCTCTACTTTTTATGCATCAATAAACAATGCATGCAAATTTTTTAAAATTTCAGCAATATTTCGACATGAAATTCAAAAAAAAAAATCAACCAAGTGCTCTACATGCACTTCAAAACAAGTGTGTGATCGAAGGCACACAATATACAAAAAAATAACCAAAGGACACTATACAACCTTAAATAAAGATCAATGTGCTTGTTGAGACATTGGTCTACAGAGGATATCATATGTGTATGTGGGACAAGGGCTAGTCATAGCCAAGGTCCCTAGCTCGGGGGATATCCTAAGGTATTTGAAAGGTAATGGGAATCAATGTGCATGATGAACACATGTCCACACTAGAGCATTCCAGATCAGTACTATTTCAAGTGCAAGAGGATAGATGGGAGGAGAGTTGCATACACAACTTATATGTGTTCTTATTTTTAAAGCCTTGAGAGAGAAACGAGGAGTTTCCTACACTTGGACATGAGAACATCTTGAGATCATTGGGAAGAACTTTTTGTGAGTTCTCGGAGTTTGCAACATTCAAACTTTTGGTGAATCATCATCATTGTCTTCCTGATCTCTGAGTGCCACCCACGGGAGAGTGTAGGGAGAAACTTCGAAGAAAAAGAGGAGTGAAACCCACCTAAGAGGAGCCCAAGTTCTCCTTCCCCCTCCTCAGAAGGCTTGCACCCAATGACCATAATCATGCGGCTCCGCTTGTGTGGGGAGTGCACAACACCTGAGGCACGTTGGAACTGTGAGGATAGAGAGAGAGAGAGAGAGAGAGAGAGAGAGAGAGAGAGAGAGAGAGAGAGAGAGAGAGAGAGAGAGAGAGAGAGAGAGCTTACTCTCTTCTTCTCTAGAATTATGAGGGAAGCTTCATCGAGAAGACTATTTCTACCCAAATTTTGTGCTGCATAGCTAATCTTTGGGATAATTCCTAGCCACATGTGCATTTTTTAAGAGACTCCACATAGGACAAGGCTATTTTCTCATATATACCTCTAATAGGGCATATTTAGATCACCTAGCCTCACCTTTTTGGGCATAACTTCCTTGATATACATCCAAATGGAGTGATTCCACTTTCCATGGAATCTATACTTAGAGAGCTATATAATTATATTGATTACTTGGAAGATATCAGTTAGTTACTTCTACCCACCTGTCTGAATCTTCAAAGCTGGCTATCCATAATCAATTATTCTCATTGAAGTAGTTTTCCAACGTGAGGAGGATTGAGATCAACTTGAAGACTCAAGAGAGCTACATAGCAATCATTTCCAACACCTACACCATAATTATATGTGGAATTTTCAATACTTAAGATACATTTCCTCATGTCTTTATGCATTTCTATTCTCTTTTATGCATTTTTTGGCATCTAGGATAAGCATAGTCACATTATATATGCATATATGTTTGCCCATATGTTTATTGATCTCTGCAATTTTCGCAAAAAACAGTGGGATGGTAGCATGCTCTTTTGCAAGTATGATGAGGAGAAACTTAGAACATCCAACCTTGTTATAATTTTATATGTGCCCCAAGCACGTGGATCATTATTCAAGGGCGTGTAGTGTCTTTTGGTTATTTTGTTGTATATTGTGTAGCTTCCAACACACTTGCTTGGAAGTGCATGTAGAGCACTTAGTTGATTTTTTTTTAATTTTCAAATTTCTATCAAAATGTTGCCGAATTTTTTAAAAATCTTGCATGCATAGATGATTGATGTATAAAAGTAGAGAAACATACTAAAAAGGTTATCTTATTCTTTTATACAAAGGCTTGTGATTAGTTACTTTTCGCTTCTATTCTTTACTCTAGGTGTACATAAACACATGGATTAAAACAAAAAAACAATCAAAACATAAAAATAATTTTACTCTTTCTTAGTCATGGACCAAGCACCATATTCATCCAATTTCATTTTGATCCACAAAATGTTAAAATCTAGTAGATAATTTCAATGGTTCTTTTTCTTTAATTTTGTTTTTTGAACTAACATGTTCAATATATTAATAGTAGCATCGTTTCAAGAGTGATCTATCCTCCTAGTTTCTGGCGTGGGACTGTCATGTGTGCAGCATATGTACTTAACAAGTGTCCCACTAACGCACTGCAGTCTATCACTACATATGAGGCTTGGCATGATCGGAAGCCATCTGTTGCTCATCTGCGTGTTTTTGGTTGTTTGGCATATGCATTAGTGCCTGAACAACATCACAGCAAATTGGATGATAAAGTAGTAAAATGTATTTTTGTTGGGTACAGTTCTGAAAGTAAAGCCTATCGTCTGTATCATCCACAGACTAAACACATTCTGGTTAGCCACGATGTTGTTTTTGTGCAAGATGCTATTCAACCATTGATTTTATGTACTAAGGAGACATCTGTTAGCTCCAAAGACATGTATGATACTTTGCTACCTCTTTTTATAGGTGGAGAGTCTAGTGCTGGTCCTAATGAGGCAACTTCTCAGCCTTTGCAAGTTTCAGGTAATGATGTAGATCATTCCATTTTTGATGCAAATTTACATGATGCACTTGTTGATGAGAGCGTTGATATTGAGCAGGCAAAAACTATGCCAAAATGGCTGGTGCAGACTTTGTGTGATAGCAAATTAGATGCACCTCTATCATATCATACTCGATCAGCTCTCATAGTGCCTCTTTCGCATCAGATTGCTATGTTATGGCTGCATCTAGTCTCTGTGATGAGAATGAGCATGCTTCGTTTGATGAAGCACAAAATTTAGAAAATTGGATGGCTGCTATGCAATCTGAATATAATGCTATGATGAAGAATGGTACTTGGTCTTTATGTCACTTGCCTCCTGGCAAGAAGGCCATTGGCACTAAGTGGGTTTACAAGATAAAGCGTAAGCTTGATGGAACATTTGACAGGTATAAGGATAGGCTTGTTGCAAAGGGTTATGCGCAAGAAAGAGGAATTGATTTTGATGAGACCTTTGCACCTACATGTCGTATGACTAGTGTTCGGAGCATCTGTGCACTTGCAACCCATCATGGTTGGAATGTACATCAGCTGGACATTAAAACAACATTTCTCAATGGTGAGTTTCATGAAGAAGTGTATGTTTTTTAGCCCCATGGCTTTTTGCAGAAAGGGCATGAAAACCAGGTGTGCAAGTTAAAGAAGGCATTATATGTTTTAAAGCAAGCACCACGTGCTTGGTATGAGAAGATACATGCCTATCTGATTGCACATTGTTTTGAGAACATTCCAAGTGAAAGCACCTTTTATGTTAAGCATGCTAATGATGCGCTTCTCATCATTGTTGTCTATGTTGATGACATGCGGCTCACTGTTCCTATTGAGAAGCATATTGCTGATTTTAAGGCTGATTTCCATGCCTCATTTGAGATGTCTAATTTGGGGCATTTGCATCATTATTTGGGCATTCAGTTTATGCACTTTGATGGTGGAATGGCTTTGTGGCAAACAAAATATATTGACACATTATTGCAACATTTTGGCCTTGAAGACTGTAAACCTATTGGCACTCCTATGGAAACAGGTTTATGATTGAGTCTTCATGATGCTGGAGATGCATTTGATGTTGTTCTCTATCAACAGGCTGTTGATTGCTTGATTTACTTATGCATTACTTGGCCAGATATTGAGTTTGCTAGCAGGTTTATGCATTGCCCATGAGTCAAGCATTGGCAGGCGGTTAAGCACATCTTTTGCTACTTGAGAAGTACTCGACTACTTGGGTTGTTTTATCCCAAGGGGGGATCACTACTGCCAGATTTGCATGTTTTTTCTGACTCTGATTGGGCTGGTTGATATGCCACTTGTGTGTCCACTAGCGGCTTTTGCTTCATGCTTGATAGCTCATGTATATCTTGGTTGAGCAAGAAGTAGCCTACTGTGGTCACTTCCAGTTGTGAGGCTGAGTATAGGGAAGCTTTCACAACGACTGTTGAGTGTGTGTGGCTTAAACGCCTTATGGTTGATTGTTGGTCAGTCTTTTGCCACCACCAGCTTCATTGACAGTCAAAGCGCATTGGCAGTTGCGAGGAACCTTGTGTTTCATGCTCGCACTAAGAACATTGAGGTGCATTATCATTATGTGAGGGAGAGGTTCTCTATTGGGGAGATCAACTTGGAATATATGCCCACTCAAGAGAACATTGCAGACCTTTTCATGAAGGCTCTACCTAAGGAGAAATTTGAAGCTTTCTGCAAAGCTTTGGGCTTACTTCCTTTTGTGGAGTGATTTCCACACAGCTTGGCACTTCCTTATACATGAGTGCCAGCTACTTGTTCACCACATCACTCCCAGGGGGATTTGTTGATATATTTAGGTACTGATGTGTGTGAACACTCTAGGATTGCCCGGTCACTTTTTCCCTCTTTAGGAGGTTTTTTCCCCCAGCTTGTATATATGCCTATTGCCCTAATGGGCTACTTATCTTTGTACATGCTCTACTAATACATTCAGTATTGTGTGTCGTGCTCCAAGCTTCTTCTTCTTCCTTATGTTGTTCACGTGCTTCCGTAGACATCTAACTCCAACACGACATACCAACCAACCCAATATGAGTAAAAAAGACATGTAAATCTAGTGGTGATAACCCCCCTTGGGATAAAACAATCCAACTAGCCAAGTACCACTCAAGTAGCAAAAGATGTTCTTAATCACCTACCAATGCTTGATACTTGGGCAATGCATAAAATCACTTATCCATGGGACAAAAAACTGAATATCAAGTTGAGTTATGCATAAGTAAATCAAGCATCCAATAGCTTCTTCATAGAGAACAACATCAAATGCATCTCCAATATCATGAAGAATCAGCTGTAAAGATATCTCCATGGGTATGGCAATGGGTTTGCTATCTTCAAGGCCAAAACACTCCAATAATGTGTCAACGTATTTTCTTTGACACAAAGTTATGCCCCATCAACTTGCATATATTTAATGCCCAACTAATGATGCAAATGCCCCAATTCTGCCATCACAAAAGAGGCATGTAAATCAGCCTCAAATTCAGCAATATGCTTCTCTTTAGGAACAATGAGTATCAACATATTCAACAATGATCAAACGTACATCATTTGCACGTGTAACATACAAGGTGCTCTTAGTTGGACTATTCTCAAATCCATGTGATATGAAGTAGGCATGCATCTTTTCATAGCAAGCACATGGTGCTTGCTTCAACTATACAATGCCTTTTTGAACTTGCATAATTTGTTATCATTTCCTTTCTGCCCAAAACCACGGGGCTCAAATACATACACTTATTCATGTAAATCACGATTTAGAAGTTTAACATTCAATTGATTTACATTCCAATGATGATGAGCTACAAGTGCACAAATGCTATGAATAGTGGTCATTTGACATGTGGGAGGAAAATATTATCAAAATTTCTCTTAAGAATAACCTTTCGGGAATAAATATAGCCTTGTACGTATCAACTATTCCATCAGGTTTACATTTCAACTTGTATACCCATTCAGTGCCTATGACCTTTTTTCCTGGCGGTAAATCACATAAAGACCAAGTACCATTCTTCATAGTAGCATCATATTTTGATTGCATAACAACCATCCAATTTTTTGAATTCCATACTCCATCAAAAGAAACATGATCATTGTCATCACAAAGGCTAGAGACAACCATTGCATAACAATTTGATGCAAAAGAAGCATTATGATAGCCTGAACGAGTACAATATGAAAAAGATGCATCTCATTTGCTATCTTTCAAAGTCTACATCAACCACTTCAGCATAGCTTTTACCTCTTCTATGTGAGCCCTGCCATCAATAAGTGCATCATATAAATACCCATAAGAAATGGAATGTTCTACATCATCATCATCTGAAACCTCTAAAGGCTAACAATTACCTCACTAAGACCAAAACTTGACTATCCACCTAAGAGGCAAATAAATTTCATACACATCTTTAGAGCTAATTGATGTCTCCTTGATACATGAAAGTAAGGGTTGAATTGCATCTTCCACAAAAACAACATCATCACTAAACAGAATGTGTTTAATCTATGGACGATACACACAATAACCTCTACTTTCAAAACTGTACTCAACAAAAATACATTGCATTTCCTTATCATCCAATTTTTTGCATTGTTGCTCATGCATTAACACGTATGCCAAACAACCAAAAACATGTATATGCGCAACAGACAGCTTGCAGCCATGCCAAGCTTCAAATGGAAGGATAGACTACAATGCTTTGGTGGGACACCTATTGAGTACATATGCTGCATACATAACAAATTCAAGTTAGAAGCTATGTGGTAAAGCATGACTTTTGACCATATACCTTGCCATTTCTATAAAAGACCTATTCTTCCTTTAAAAAAATCCATTTTGTTAAGGTGCATATGACACAATACATTGAAATTTTATCCCGTAGCTAGCCAGAAATGCATTGAACTCATAAAACCTATACTTCTGACCTTGAATAGAAAGGAGGGTGCCAATTTTACATGTTGGCATATTTTCAACCATAACCAAGAAATGTTTAAATTACATTAACACTTTCGACTTTGCTTTCAATGAATAAATGGATGCATGCCTAGAAATTCATAAATGAAAGTAATGAAGTATTGGTTATTTTCAAATGAAGATGTTTGCATAACATCACATACATTAATATGAAGAAACTACAATTTATGTGCAAATCTAACTAAACAATCTTTTGGGAAGGAAGAACATTGCATTTTTTCCAAAATACTGCCTTCATAGACATTTTTGGAAGGTGCAAATCTAACTAAACAATCTTTTGGGAAGGAAGAACATTGCATTTTTTCCAAAATACTGCCTTCATAGACATTTCAAGTTGGGTAGAGAGAACACCATTTCATATTTCTACAAGTGAAGCAAACTAGCAAAATTTAGATAACCAAAGTGTGCATGCCAAAGGCTTGCATCAAAGATAGCTTAAGAATCCTGAACTACACATGTTGAATCATTCACAGATTTCACATAATCTATGCACTTACACATCCAAAGTTATAGAATGCCAACAACAATGATAACATCACCATTCTAGAGATCATGAATTGTACATCTATCATCAACAAATTTGACAATCAGGGCAATCTTGGCAGTGGTGAAACTAATAAGAAATTCTTCTTGACGCACATATAGGGCATCTCACATCATGAAAGAAATACCATTAGTAATAATCAAAATGATTTTTCCAACTCTCATGACAATATAAGAGGAGTTGGTAGCACATGTGGCAATATTCCTTGTAGGCTAAGGTTTAAGTGAAGTGAAGAAAGTGCACTACATACACTACTCATGAGAAGATGGTTCATAGCTACAAACAATAGTAAATTCCCATTCTTCATTCTCAAACAGATTAGTAAACTCTCTTGTAAGTGTAGAGGCCCCTGTAAGAACCATTCCAATCTCTTTCTTCTTTGCCTTCTTTTCAGCCAATTTAGGACAAATCTATATTTTGCACAAGTGAACTATCAGGCAAGAATTCATTAATAGAAATCAAGTGCTCTTTCAAATCTTTGATCTTTGTCAAAGAACAATCCAATTGATCTCCTTCATTCATATGCTCATTGTCCAACTATTTTCCAAGATAAACCACATGATCCTCATTTCTTGCTTGGTGTAATTTGTAAGAGTGCCTTGAGCATATTTTGCTATTTTGTAGAAGCAAATGTGAGGGATAGTAGCACTCTTGATAGAAAAATCTATCAATGTATGAGCTTCTCCTTGTTTACCATCCCAATGAGGTTCATCTATAGTAGGTGCAACATGATGTGTAGCACGGCCAGGAAATGGAAGATCATCATCTTCAACACCATTTGGATCACCTTAAATCACTATATTTAAAGGTGTAGATGGATTTTTTTCAACACCCTGCATCATATTCCAAGGCCTTTTGCTAACAATACATGACATATCATGTAGGTGCAAAATGGGTAATTAGCACTCTCCAACTTATCCTCAACAACCAACATACATAATACATCATTGTTTTCAACCATGGCTAGTGACAAAATACCCTAATGTAGAAAATTGGTTGTATCTAAAAAATTTGAACGTAAATACCCAAACAAGCTTTGCTAGACTTGTAGCAAACTTTGAGGCGTTTGTATTGGCAAACCAAAACTTGCATATATTTTTGGCAAAGAAGGATGAAATAGCTTGCATAGTCACTATGATAGCACGATCACAAGCTGAAAAAATGATCTCAAATCAAAATTTCAATGTCATAGAGTGAAGATCTTTTGAACCCCTAGTCACCTCAAGTATGCTCTCCAATTTTTGTGCGATTTTGTGACTATGACCGAAGGGGTGTCCACAAAAACTTGGAGAAAGGAGTGACCTGCATTAATACCAATTATTGGAGTTTGAGGTCTACAAAAGCACACAAAGAACACATAGAAGAAGAAAAAGCTTGGAGAAAACCAAATACTAAATGTATTATCAAGTGAATGTACAAAGATAAGTGACCCATTAGGGTTATAGGCATATACACAAGTGAAGGAAAAAAACCTCGTAAATAGGGAAAAATGTGCCTTGATAGTCCTAAATGTGTTTACACACATTAGTACCCAAATATATCAACATAAATGACCTAATAATTATGCAAATGTCTCAAAATTTTCACCTCAAAAGAGGCGTGCAAATTAACCTTGAAATCATCAATATACATCAATTAGGGACTAATGAGCATCATGCCTTAGACAAAATTCAATATAAGAACATCATTCAGATAAGTGGTGCTTTCATTGGAAATGTTACAAAATTAATGTAGCAATAAGTAGGAATGTATTTTTCCTAGTTATTCTTACATTATAAAAACATCATTTACATACGTCACATAAATGGTGCTTTCACTCAAAATATTATGAAATTAATGTAATAATAACAAATAATGTATTTCTCCTTTTTACAAACACATAAAAACCAAGTACCATTCTTCATAATATACTCAAATTTTGATTGCATAAAATTTTCAATTAAAAAAAAAAATCTTTCATTAAGAAATAGTTTCATTCTCATCATAAATGCTAGAAGCAAAAATTCATAACAAGTTAATGCAAAAGAAGCACCATGGGAGCCAACTCAAAAGAAGCACCATGGGAGCCTTGATGGTTGTGATAATACAAATGAGAATCTAAGTTATAATATCTCAATGCACCAACCATATAGCATATATTTTGCATCATGAATTCTAGATCCTCATTAGTAATTGCATCATGTTTATCTTCATTAAAAATAGAATGATCTGTATTATCATCCAAAACTTGTGGAGGATGAGAAGTTTCCTCATTAGGAGCTACATTTGACTTCCCATGAGTGAAAAGATGAAATAAATTGTCATAAACATCCGTTAAATTGATTGAAGTCATGTTAATACATGAAAATAGTTTTTAAATGGATCATCCAAAAAAGTTCATCTCCATTGACCAAAATATATTTAGGTATGGGTGGTACAAATGATAACCTTTTCTTTCAAAGAATCTACCCGAAAAATTTGTGTTGTTTCCTAGACATTATTGCATACAGAAAACCAAAAACATGCAAATAATAAATAGATCTATTGAAACTCATAAGGAGTAACAAAATGTAATGATTTAGTGGGACACTAATAAGTTATTATGTGGTACACATCATAACTTGACATTAGAAACTATGAGATTATGCTTGAATTCATATATCTTGTGATTTCCATGAGAGACCTATTTTTTCTCTTAGAAACACCATTTTTCTATGGTATATATGACAATATACATCAATTTTGCATCCTATATATAGCTAGAAATGCATTGAACTTAGAAGATATATACTTCCCCTCCCAATCAAAATGGACGGTACCCATTTTACACGTTGACATGTTTTCAACCATAACCAAGAGCTATTTAAAGAACATAAAAAGTGTGGAGCTTAACTTGAGTGGATAGCACCAAATATGCTTGGAAATCTATCAATAAAACTAATTGGTGCAAGTAATTATCGAAATATGGTGTTTGCATGGGATCATGATTATTGTTATGAACAAGTTTCAATGTATTCTCAACTCTCACTATACCAAGTTTTGGGATGGAAGAACACTACATATTACCTAAAATTCAGCCCGAGGAGGCACCTCAAGTTTAGAAAAATAGCACAATATATCTTGTATATGCAAGTGTAAAAAGCTAGAAAAATTTAGATGACCAAAGTGTGCATGCTGAGATTATGTGTTTGAGATGACCTAAAAATCACAAATTTTACATGCATAATAATCCACATATTTTCAAATATCACCGTGAATCATCATCTTAGAAGTTATGATAATTTTAGCATTACAGATACCATGTACTATACACCCATCATCAAGAAATTTCACTAACAACCTAACCTTGTCTAGTTTGACAAGGATGAAAATTTATTTTTTATCTTAGGAAGATATAAAGATTATTAAAATGTGATATACTACCATTAGTAGCAATGAGGATGATTTATCTTACTTCCATGATATGGTAAGAGGATTTTTTAGTGCATGTGACAATATTCTTCCTAGGGGCATGTTCAAGTGAGATGAAGAAACTATGATGAAAGCTAATGTGTTTGGTTACAATATCATCGAAGTGCAAAAAATATAATTCCAAATAAAATAATTTGATCAAGAGATTATGGACCATAACCATATTGTGTCCTAAGTGTCCAGTATTTCATTCAATACAAGGTTGGAAAAATCAGTTTTAGAAGTACGTGTCTACAACAACCATTGCTACCTCTTTCTTCTTCTTTAGGTTATATACTTGAAACATGATCATTGAACTTAACATTATTTTTTATTATTTTTTTCTTCCTATATTTTTCTTAATTCTTTGATTGTATAACATTTTCTAAAGAAAAAGAGCTACTTATCCTCATCCTTGTGACTAACAACAAAATTTTGATCTACAACATGAATAATATACCTATTTTTCTAGAAATATTATTTTATAGAAAAAAAATATTAACCTTCAAATATCAAGGAATTAGAATTTCCTTTCATCATCAGTTAAATATTAAAAGAAAAAATTTTATAAGAATTAGAAGACCCATTATTATAGTGCACACAATTGAATTGTTTCAAAGAAAATTCATGTACGACAATCAATTGCTCCTTCAAATGTTTCTATTTGTAAGAAAATTATGCATAAAATAATCTTCATTCATATGATCATTCTCTAAACATTTTTTAAGGGAAGAAACACAAAAGTCACTTCTTTCTTGACATAATATTTCAGGAATATCCCAAACATCCATATTTTGCATGCATGAAGGATAACAAGATTGATGAAAGAAAGAATGAAAATATGTGCCCATGCATCTCTACATCCATCAAGGTTTCTCCACAAGGATAGAGCATACCAATAGTGTACATGAAATAGACAATATATGACCTACAAAGGATTGGAATTAGAAATTGCATTGTAAGTAGAATCTCTGGTATTCTCAACAAGACCTACATTAACTACATTATGAGCATTTATAGCTATAATAGGAAATGTTTCAAAAACTTGTTCAATCCCTTTGCAAACTATACATGGTACATCATATATGCCCATAATAGGTAGTTGAAACAATTAAATTTATACTAAAAAACCAACATTGAATACAAAATTGATCTCAACCATGGTTGCCGAATCAATTATGATGAAAAAAATGATTATTTCTCAAAGATTTTGATAGAAGTGCCATATAGAACTTTAATATAATTGTAGAAGACTTTCGACCCCTTGTAGTAGAAGGGCATAAATAGGGTTTTGATCTCTACCATAACCCAATGATTATCAATGTTTGAAAATTTATTGAACAATGAAGCTCTTAAGAGATGGATACACATCAATCAAGTACCAATCCCACCATTATTATTTTTAATATGAAATCAAGAGTATCTAAAAAGAATAATATCCAAATTTCAAGATAATCTATGTCCTTTAAGATTGTTTATTGGAGATAAAAATTTTATAACATTAAAACTTTCTATTTATGGATAATTTCTATCCTTTATAGCCATAATAAGTTAAAAATTCCTTTTAAATAAAGATAATACTTTGCATATTCATGAGAAGGTATGAAATTTAACATATTTCTTCTCAACCAAACAATGGATTCTTTTAATTGATCTTGGTATATCTCAAATTTTTCACTGCTTAGCATATATTACCCACAAATGAAAAGGCATCATCAAATCTATATTGTCCACCTTGTTTTAGATTTGTATCGGTGTTAGTGTCAAAGGTGTCTTGGTAATTCTTATTTTCATATTCAGCCTTGTCAAGACTGTTTATCATTTATAAATTGTTACTCTATTGAGTATCATTATGTTTATTATTAACTCTCAACTTTTATGTTATAGTGATCAAGGTGAAAACTTATTAATTTTATTGGGGTTTTTATCACCTAATCTCACCATTGAGGGTTCCTTAGAGGATAATTCCTCATTAATTGACCTGGAATATGAAAATGGAAACATGAATGAAGTATGTTTTGGTAATTGATTTCTTTCTTATGGTCTATATTATCCTCTTCACACATAATATCTTTTACATCCTCCAAAGATTATTTTAAATTAATATTAACAAGAACCTCATGGTTTTATTTTAGACTGATGCATATGCTTTCTTTTATATTCTTATGTAAGTAATTATATCATCTATATTGTCCTCTTTATACATAAGATCTTTTACGTCCTCTAAATATTGTTCAAAATTTATTTTAATAAGAACCTCAAGATTCCATTTAATTTTATTCTTATGGATTCTTTTCTGAGAATAAATTTTTCTATTGAAGTAGCCGAAACCATCTAGATAGTGTAACCATCAGATTAATATATTAGGAATTCATTTCCTATTGTAAACTTAGTATGTTTTTTAGAGAGAAAAAGAAAAAAGATACCATTGAAAAAAATAAAATTATCTATGATGCACAATTGGTGTTGTTGAAGCACTACATCCACTTGAGAGACCTTCTTAAATAATAAATAGAAATATAAGTTGCTTTGGTATCACACCTTATTTCAACATCCAAGTTGTGAGGACGTCCTATTGATCCATTGTATCTCTCGGGGGTCTTGTTTGTTGAAATAAACCAATAAGCATGGTTTCCTTTTGAAGGTTTATTACATCTTCCATCTCACTCTAATTGTAGCTAAACTTAAATCTTCCATTATCCATAATTCTTAAGCCGTAAGTTTTGTTAGTTTGGTGATGGGACTTCAATATATAATGCCTTAAAAAAGAAACACTTAACTTGGACATGATCTATCAAGCTCATGCTTTTTTTTACTACTTCCATATGTCTGGTCAAGAAAGAATTCATGTTGCTTAATTCGATCATTTTTCTTTGTGAATTTTCTATTTTTTCTTTTTAGGTAGTTTTCTCTACCATTAACATACGTTCCACACTATAAGGGTTGCATTATCCATCTTAAGCATCTCTTTTCCTTGTTTCAATTGGGTCACTTGTGTGTACTGGGTACCAAATGAACTCTTGTAATGAATGAGTTTCTAGCTAGTTTTTGCAATATAAGCAAAACCATTCTTAAAGTAGGATCTAGGTCTTCTATTTTCTATTATGTCCCATGTAGAGGTAGGTAGCTCTGGTGTGGCAAGCACAAATGTACCTTTGAAATCACATGTCAACTGATTGATGGGGATTGTTTTAGATATGGGTGATGGCTGAGGTTATGAAAAGATTGTTGTGATTTCTATTGTTATTGATGGTGAAATATCCATTTGTTGTTCTTCGGTACCTTGAACTTTGGGTGTATGATTTAGGGGTGATATAGAACTTACTTCATACATAGCTAGGTTATCCAAACCTAATAATTGTACTTGGATACTCAATTGACTTGTTGAAACATCTTTTTCCTTGTATATGTTTGGGGATTGGGTTTCCATGTAAGAAAAAAATAATGATAAATAACTATTTGACTACTGAAGCAACTCTAATACGATGTAGATGTTACCACAACACACACACACACACACACACACACACACACACACACACATATATATATATATATATATATATATATATATATATATATATATATATATATATATATATATATATATATATATATATATATATATATATATATATATATATATATATATATATATATATATATATATATATATATGATAAAGGTTAGAGAGAAAGAGAGATATTTCTACTCATGCGTAAAACCCAAGAGATATGTGTACAATGGAAATTGGGCTCAAGATGAGTAGAAATGAACTCAAACCAATTGAGCTCAAACTCAAAACTCTAACACAATGGAACTCAAACGCTACATTAGAGATAGATGGTTCTGTCCACCCATGCACCTTATATATGGATCTTAGATGGCGATCTAGATAGATACTAAGTGAAGGGATACATTCCAACACAATGGGTACTAAGATGGACACCCTAATGGTTCCAAACACCACAAACTATATTCCAATATGGGAAGGGGACAATCTTTATAAGATCCTCCAAGCCATGGTTGGGATTCCCATGTAATAAGGTGGTGGTAACTTAATCCATGCCAAAAATAATCTCCACCATTGATTTATGGGCTGAATCCAATG
>CM035427.1:174321831-174391831 GCA_020310875.1 Ceratopteris richardii | reverse complement strand
CCTAGAATAATATGCCATTATTGTGGGTCGGCTTGGCATAACAGACAGATAAAAAATGAGGACATTTGTGCCTTGATTAATACCAATGAAATTCAAAAATGTATACGCCGCATTTTTGAAGACTTTTAATACCATAAGTATCATACTGAGTATTTTATTCGTCATCTTGATAGTCAAATCAGGTACTGTTGCATAACAATGCAACCAAAATTCAATGGTTTTTACCATATAATCTTCCGTTGGTAAATAATTATGAGGCGGGCTTGGAAGTAGCGGATAATTCAGCCACTGTTTATTGATAACACCATTCTTTTGCATATCCAAAAATTCTCTGGCTTCTCGGCGACGTGGTGTTGGGCAAAATGAAGGGTTTACCTGTAATAAGTATGGTGCTGCTTGCCAGTGCACCCGCAATGTAGGATTTTTCTCTAAAAATTTTCTTCTCCAGATAGGCTGTGCTGCTTCAAATTCTTCTTGAGTATAAGCGAATGTGTCATTTTTGAAGTGCAGCTTCTCGTCTGGATTTTTCTGTGTAATCTTCTTTATATATTGCCTGATTTTCTCTTTCAATAATCCATATGGAATGTTGAAAGGCTTCATGATCATATCCAAGTCTTTACCTTTGATCTTTGCTTCTTTCATGACTTTGATGACTTCATTTTCAAAGTTCTCTGTCAGTTAGGACACCAATAGTGCCCGTTCCTTCTGACCTATTTCTATAGTGTATGGCATTGGATGATCATCACATGGGTCCGCCATCTGCTCTTTTATTGGAGAATTATAAATCGAGGGAGATAGAGGACGTACCTCTACCTCGTCAGTAGGATTTTCTTGTGTTGGCTCTACTAGTGTCCCGATGGATACTGTTTCTTCTGCTTTGGTTTTTAATTGTGCAAGTCGTTCAGTTTTCTCTTTTACTTCTTGCATTGCTACCCTTAGTGCTTCTTTTGTCGCAAGCAACTCATTGCCAATTTCTGCTACATGATCCATGTTTTCACTGTAGCTTTTTACAAGTTTAGCGTTCACATTTTGCAGTTGCATTTTAAGTTCATTTGTTTCATGGATGTACTTTCTTTCCCATTCTTCTGTTCGGGCTTGCTCTTGCTTTAGCAAATCTGCATATTTCTCAATTTGATCTCTTAATTCCTTCTGGTCAGTAGCTAATGTCTCCTGATTTTCTACAGGCTGGTCATATATTAATGCCTACATCAATTCTTTATTACCGCTGCGTAAGCTATCATTTTCCTCCATGTATACCTTTAGTTGTGTTTCTAGTAAGTTGCTTCTAGCTTTCATTCTCTCCTTGTCTGCTTCACTAGCTTCATGTAGTCTTTGTAAATATGTCAATTGTGCCTGGAGTTGATGATGCTGCTTTATCAATGTGTCACATTGTGCTGTGACTGTGGTTATTTCCTTATCCTTGACAGAATTGTTTGTTGGGCCTGGATTAGTTGTGCGGATAATTGTTCACTCATGACTTGAAACTGATTCTTTTCCCTCATGGCCTTGTCATAATCTGCATCTATTTCCATCATTTGTTGTTGTGTATCCATGGCCGTTTGTATCATTTGCTTGACAACAGGTTTCAATTGGGCTACATCCACATTTAACCATGTGGTAGGGATGCTAGGTTCTTCACCTGTTGTAACATCTTTACCTTGGGCAATATGTAGTGTAGTATCATGGGGCCGCCTAATATGGAGTTGTATTCTTGGCTCAGCCTCCCTATGGTCAATTTTACCTTGAGGTGTATCATTAGGTACCTCGATCACAATTGGCTCCTTATTTGGTTGTAGGCCTGAGTCCTGGTCCACTGGCGTTTGTGTTTCCTCTTTGATAGGTAGCACTGCATCTTTATTAGTTATTGGAGCTTCCTTGATGCTGATTTTGGACTGATCATTTAACTGAATTAAGTGTTCCTGGTCGGTTTGTACTTCTTAGTGTTGTGCTTTTCGTTGTTGATTGTCAGGTGTGACTTCAACATGATTTATTTCTGTCCATTCTTCGTTATTTGTTTTGGTTCATATATCAGTGTCTAATGTGTCCTTCTCTGGGCTAGATTCTTCACCAGAGCTTGAATTTTCTAACCCTAGTTCTTTGTATCTGGTAGTTTGCTTTGGAGTATGTTCTTTATCTTTGTGTTTCTTTTCCTGGCTTGCCTGTCTGTAATGATGACCTTGGATATTTAAGTTTACTTGCCCTTGCATGTATTGATGCGTTTCTTCCAAAGCTGCAGAGAGGTCTCTCTTGGTTATTGGCTGCTGTGTCATAGGAATCTTTGGTAACACATGTGTTCTCTTTGATTGTGGTGTCTCTTGAGCTTCTTCCATTCTTAGGCGTTTAGTTCCCCTCATGGATTTCTTTGAACTGGTTCCTACTTCTTCAATAGAGATGGCTGTTTTATTTTTCTTTGGAACAGTTGCTGACTTCACATATTTGGCTAGCTCTGTTGAGGTTGGCATCACGCGCAAGCAGTTCTTCATGTCAAGTGCCTCATAAATGAGTAGGGTCAAGACCAAACTCCCATTCAGAAACTTTTTTTGACCCCACTTCTTCTTTGCTTCAAATAGGCGGTCTTGAACATATGGAGTCATATTTACTTGATTTCCGACTTGCCTCATAGCATGTGAGAGTAATTGCACAACAATCTTTTGAGGTGCTATGTATCTATGCATACTTGGAAAGCAAAAATGCTGGTGAATTAAGCGAACGTCTTCAATATCCATTCTGTTGATTTCTAAAAATGTTCGCTTTTTCGGATCATGACACTCATCTTTGATATTCGTGAGTCCTTCTTGATTCCATTCAAAAGCTCTGTTAATTAGCTCATGAGTGAATTGAATTGTTTTCCAGGTACCAAATTTGTCAAGTACCCTTGCTTCCGGAACTGATGCCTTACTCGATGCGGACTGAAGTGTATTCATCACTTGCGTACATCTCTCGAAATCTGGCACATAGATAGGCAGTCTTAGGAATGCATCAATTCCTGCTTGTGTCCAAACATCCGTCATGCGCGGTAAGCCTTGTACGATAGTCTTGAAATCTTGTGACATGATAGGGAAGTAGTGCTCCCTCTCCATAATCTTGATGGTTGCCATGAAAATGAGATCGGACACTGGTTGGTCATCTAGAAACCAATGACCTCTTGCTTTCGTTATTGATTCCAAGGGAAGAAGCTAGATCTCTTCCTCTTGCGTAGCCTCGGAATTAGAAGATGCCATCTACACTCAATATAGAGTAGTAATTAGTGGTCAGATGGTATCAAGAATCATCCTTCATTTATCCTTCATTAGATTAGCAATGCTCCGCGTGAATTGTGTTGTCCCTTCCCCGTGGGTGTGAGAAAGGTAATACCTGGAATTTTCCATACTTTTATATATTTTTATGTTTTTGTCTGAAAGAAAGACAGAAAGAAAGACAGAAAATTTAGTTCATAGCCGAAGCGGTTATTAATTTTTGAGTAATTTTCTTTAGCTTATGTACAAGTGCTCTCCTATTTCCCCAGAGAAAAATGTGCTTCACTATCCTGAAGTAGAAGAAGAATGTGCCGAATGCTTGGCATCGTAATATGGCCCTATTATGCATACTTTGGATTTTGGTAACTCCAAATGTGTGCAACTCGAATAACTTGGTGGATGCATACATATTGTCTTGCCTGTCGGCATCCAAATCTGCTTTATTCTGTTGGGACAGATTGTGTTCCGAACATTCCTGGTGAATGTGGTGCTTCTGCTTTGTCTGCTTTTTCAATCTTGGAATGACATGTGAATCGTATGTAGACTCCTACTCTCTCCTGTAGCAGTTTATCTTCTGTCGTTTTGCCTTTAGATCATACTGATTCTCCTTGTGCCTTGACTCGTCCTTTTTGAGGATTTTCATTTGAGTACATGACTTGGGAATCCATATTTGTGTTCGGTCTGACTGGGCGGCTATCACCTTCTTCGGAATCCATACTCTAGCAATTCTTTGTGGAACTGGATATCCAGAGCGATTTACATGCTTGTTCTATGGGTTCTTCTGATGTAGCAAGTAGTTCTTTTGTTGAAGATATGCAGCCACTTGGTCCTTCCTTATCCAAGCTTTTTGAGTGTGAGGAATAGGGTATATTCGAATGTATGCAGACTCGTGATAGTCCTGTGGACTATTCTCTCTTGTGCTTAGTTCCTCACTGAGGCTGTTATTGGATAGAGCACTAATCCTGTGATTTACTAGATTAGAATATTGTGTGCACTCGAGATTCGGGGTATCCTCACATGAAGTACTCGATGAAGAAGTTTCCATAGTGCGAGTGAGCATACATTCATCATCGTGTTCATTTAAGTGAGTTCTTGGTTCTGTACTTTCGGCTTTGATTGGTCGTTCGTCTAGCATGCTGAATACTTCATGATGTCCTATCTTGGCCGAGATGTATCCTAAGGCCAATTGAATAGTTACTTCATATTCGTATATCCAATCTTGACCTAACACGAGCTCTTCTAATAAGTCCTGATCGTGACATACTAAAAGCTTCGGTTCCATAGTGTTGTTTCCGAGGTGTAGAGGTAAGATAATCTCTCCTATATACTTGGTGATCTTTCCTCCTATTCCAATCAGCTGTGCCTTAGATGGGCGTAATTCCTCTTTGAGTTTCTGTGTCAATGAATACTTAATACAACTTACAACTGCTCCTGTATCAATGAGAGCATCCACTAAGTGGTACTATTTTGTTCCAGCACCCAAATTCAAATAAGGTTGCTTGATTTGTTGTCTTAGGTTTTCAGAGGCTCTAAAGTTAGCCATTGGGACGAGTTCCTCGCTTAATCGATATCTCTCATCTCGCTCTCTCATCCACTCTTTTCGTCTCTTGATTCGTTCTAGTGCTTCCTGTCTGGCTTCTTCTCGTATCCTTTCTTCCTCAATGCGTCTATTTTTACCCATTATTAGTCGTGACATTAGCTCTTCTGTCAATGGCTCTAGATATTTTTTTACTCGACATCCACTGATATAGTTTGGTAATACTTCTCCATTTAGGGTTGCTAAACTAATGGCTCCACTGGTAGATATACGATTGATGATTAATGGGCCATATCCTCTTTTTTGCAGTTTCTTTGCGTGTTGTTTCAAAGTATAAACCAAAACTAAATCTCCTTCCTTCAAATTTTTATCTTTAATATGAGCATCAAAATATGCCTTCTGTCGCCTTTTTGCAGCATAAATCCCTGCTACTGCTTGTAACCTAGTTTCATGTAACTTTTCTATTTGATCCAATTGAGCTGATAGTTCATGTCCCGTCCACTCATAAGTTGTTGCTACCTTGAGAGTGGGAATTAAGGAATCAATTGGCAAAATAGCATTCTGACCATATACTAAGTTAAAAGGAGTAGTTCCTATGGCGGTCTTGTAGGCTACTCTGAATGCCCATAAAGCATGATGTAATTGTTTCTCCCAATCCGATCTACCATTGTTAACAATTTTAGTGAGAACTGTACACAAGATTTTATTTGAACTTTCGGCCTGTCCATTGGCTTGCGGGTGATATGGGGCTGATTTCTTATGAATTACTAAGAATTCATTCAGTAGGGCTTCTATCACTTCATTCACAAAATGTGTACCTCTATCACTCACAATTTCTATCGGTAGTCCAAATCTAGTGAAAACGTTCTCGAAGAGAAACTTGGCCGTAATCCTTGCATCGTTTTTCTTGGTAGCTTTGGCTTCAACCCATTTGGTCAGATAGTCTGTGGCTACGATTATATACTCGGCATGGAATCCTTTAGCTAGTGGGCTAATAGGTCCTATGAAGTCTATTCCCTTCAGTGGCATTTCATCTCTTCTAATGGGATACTTTGTTCGTTGACAAGTATCACATTGTTGAACATATGTGGCTGCATCCTGATGTAGAGTTGGCCACCATATTCCAGCAAAGAGAATCATTTTTGCAGTTTTATCTGCAGAAAAATGTCCTCCTCCAGCTCCTGTATGTGCCATCTCTAAAACAACAAGATATTCGTCTTCATGAATGCACTTTCGTAAATGATTATCTCTGCCTCGCTTAAAGAGTTGTTTTCCTATGAGAGCATAGTCCTTACTTTGTTCTACAAGTGCACGTTTCCTTGCTAGAGTGGATCCTTCTGGGTACTCTTGGGTCTTCAAGAACTTCACCAGAGGCATGCTCCATCTTTGTGCCACTGTGGAGTAGCATAGAATAGAGTTCTCTTCTAGTTTTCATTCTTGACAAGTTGGGCAGGCTGATACATAGTTATGTGTATCCCTTTGCATGGTTGGCCAATATATGCCTAACCTCTTCAGTGTTTGCCATGTTTTGTTCGCATTTAAATGAGTTTTCCATTGATTTACATGTGCTTTTTGAAGCCACATTTCTTGTTTGTCATCTTCCACGCATCTCATGAGTAATCCACTTGAGTCTTGGTGATATAGACTTCCAGCAATGATATATAGGTTTTTAGTCTTTCATAGATCTTGGTTTGGAATCGGTGTGATCCCATGTTTAGGTCCATATGTGAGTATAGGGATCAACTTTTCTAACCATTGGGGACATACTTCGAGGTTAAACAGGTACGCATCAGGCAGATCATCCGGTACTCCTATGGGTGGTTCTCCATGTGTCATTATTGATAAGTGATCTGCTCTAACGTGGGTATTCCCTTTCTTGACTGCTACTTCAAAATCAAATTCCATCAACAATAGAAACCATCGTACTAGTCATCCCGTATTACAAGGCTTATTGACTAAGTACAATAGAGCTTGATGATCAATGAAGAATTTGAATTTGTTTGCCAATAAGTAGTGTCGAAACTTCTTCACTGCGTACACCATCCCTAGACCTTCTCTTTCAGTAGTGGTATAATTGCATTCTGCTTGATTCAATTGTCTACTGGCATAGGCTATAGGGTGATCTAACTTACTTGTATCTGCGGGGTTGAGCTAGGATGCAACCAATGGCAAACTTGGAAGCATCTACGTGAATGTGAAATGGTTTGTTCCAATTAGGTACTCAAAGGATTGGGGCTGAACTCAATCGACTCTTTAATTCGTTAAAGGCCTTTTCACATTCTTCAGTCCAGTTAAACTGAGACAATAATGCATAAAGAGGTCTAGCAATTATGGCATACATATGTATACATCTTCGGTAGTATCCGCAATGTCCCATAAATGCTTGTACTTCTTTAGCAGTCTTTGGTCTCGGCAATTCTAGAATTACTTTGATTTTGTCTTCATCTGTTGAGATTCCATTCTTAGAGACAATATGTCCTAATATCTTTCCTTGTCGAACCATGAAGACACACTTTTCCGGATTGAGGCATACTCTATATTGGCGACATTTGGCAAAGATCTTTCCTAGTTCGGAGATATGTTCTGATCATACAGCTGAATAAGTACATAAATCATGCACGTATACCTCCATACTCTTCTCAAGAACTCCTTGAATACATGGCACATCAATCTTTGGAAGGTGGCTGGGGCATTGGTTAGACCAAAAGGCATGACTATAAAGGCGTATACTCCCCATTCCGTAGCAAAGGTTGTTTTATGTTGGTCCTCAGGAGCAATGGCTACCTGATTATACCCTGAAAAGCCGTCCAAAAAACTATAAACTTCCTTCCCTGCCACCCTTTCCAGGAGATGATCCGTGATGGGTAATGGGTAACTATCCCTTATGGTGGCAGCATTTACTTTTTTCAGGTTTATGCATACCCTTAACTTACCATTCTTTTTCAGTACAACCACCAAAGGTGACACCCATTCCGTATGTTCTATCTTGTAAATGAACCCAGCATCTAACAACTTATCAATCTCTTCCTTGATTTTTGCCGAGTAAACATCATTGTATGTGTATGGTCTTTGTTTGGAAGGTTTAGCTTCAGATGTCATAGGGATTCTATGGGCACATATGGAAGGATCTACTCCTTTCAAATCCTTATATGTCCAAGCAAAGACATCCCTATATTCTTGAATGAGTCGTATCAACTCTTGCTCTTCTTCCTTTGAGACATCTTGACCTATAAAAGTACATCGTTCTTCTCCTTCCTCTAAAGTTACTACTATTTTCTTGGTCTGCTCTTTGTTGTCATATGCTATTCCTGGCTGTGCTTCTCGTTTTGGCATTTGAATATAAATTTTCCTCTCTTCTACTTCATATTTTTTGAAGTGGGCAGGCACTTCAAATTGGTCTTGTGGCTTGTTTTCTTCATCATCTTTTGCTTTGTCTAATCCAAGCCCTTCTTCCTGTGTCCTTTCTTTGTTTATTTCATTAGCTATGACACTTACTCCCTGATTTTCACTTTCTAGTTCCATTTGTTCATGTTCCATTTCAATGCTCTCGTAATCCTCCTTCCATTCTTTTTCAATTACTTTCCCTTCTTCAGCCTCTTGGAGAACTACCACATATATACTAACATCAGATCCTTCCTCGTCGATGCATTCATTCATGGTTATCACTTCTTCGTTTACACACACCTCGAGAGTGGCTAAAATCTCCATCCAACCATGAGGTTCAAATTCTTCATCTAGGAATATTTGAGGCATGTAAGCTGGATCTTGTATAGACCTACCTACTCCTTGTCTTTGCTGCCATCCTTTCCGTCTATCCTCTTCTTTTTTTGTAGTTTGGCATATCCATAGATGAGTGTCTTCGTTCATCCAAGATTGGTCACTTGAACCCATACTGTGAATCGACTGATCATCTTCCTCCTTATGGATGTGATTCCATTGCAAGGGGGGAACATCTTGATATGTGTATGTGTGGAGATTTATTCTTGTTGTGGTTCCTTCATGTTGTAAGTACACTGCATCTTTTCTCCAATCTTGCCATACCTTTAGCTGTCTCATGAAGGGTCTTCCAAGTATCATTTCATAATTGCTAGCCCTTTCAAATTGACATATCGCTAAGGTGTGCTCGAATTCAACTCCGCACGTGGTAAAAATTACTCTTTCCAATAATCCCAAGGGTCGTTCAGTGTGTCCGTCTGCCATTTGTATCTTCATGCGCATTGGTCTTAGAGCTGGTTTTCCCCATTTCTCCCAAATTTCTATAGTTGCTATTCCTACTCCAGCTCCAGAATCTAAGATAGCTTTAGTGGTGTAACCCCTATAGGTAATGGGAAGGCAAGTATTTCCTTCATCTCCTTCACTGAAGTCTCCAACCTTATCGACTGGGATTTTTACTGTGTTTACTTCATCATGCATCTCCTTCTCTTTTGCCTTGATCTCCAGTTGACTGGTTAATTTCTCCTTCAAATGTGGTTTGACCTTCAATAGTTCTTTTAATGTCAGAGTGCAAGGGATTTTTACCTTTCTAAGGTGTTGTTTGATGTCAGAGGTTTGGACTGATGGGTTTTGTTCTTTTTTTCTTATTGAGGGAATGCGGTATACTTCTGAATTATGTTCGTATTCTCCTGTATAATTAGGCAAAACCTTTTCACTATCATTTTCCTCTTCACTTTGATCAAAGGGTAATAATCCTTCTGAATTTAGCTCAGGTATTGAATGTTCTAATTCACCTTCTACTTCTAACTCTTCAAAGGGTGGTTCTATTCCTTCCACTTTCTTCCATCTGTCTTCTTGGACTCTTGCCCACAAGTCTTTAGGCCATTCTCCATCAACTTCGGGGACAATGGATCCTTCCCTTTTATCCTCAAAGTGATTTTCGTTATGTGTCTCACCTTCTTTGGTCTTCTCGGGGTCATTAGGGGTGACAAACTCTTGGAATTCTTTTTCGGGAATTCGTGAATTGGGTAGTCGAAGAACAGGTTTTTCTAAGGTCTGTTGAGCTACTTCAATTAATTTTTTGCATATCTCCAACCTTTCTTTCTCTAGGTCACCTCTAGGATACTCTTTTTCATGTTGTTCGATGGTAGGTCCTGCTCTTATTCGTGCCTGGTATGCCTGAATCCACATGGCTAACTCTTCTGGCATGGGATCTGCTAAAACTGATCCTATTTCTTCTTTTTTATACTTTCCTTTTTTATTCTCTTCTTCCAGTTTTTGTTTTTCTTTTTGATTTGGTTCATTCT
Organism: Ceratopteris richardii; assembly: GCA_020310875.1. Taxonomy (NCBI): domain Eukaryota; kingdom Viridiplantae; phylum Streptophyta; class Polypodiopsida; order Polypodiales; family Pteridaceae; genus Ceratopteris; species Ceratopteris richardii. The sequence continues at coordinate 174,381,818 of CM035427.1, read as the reverse complement.
TTTCCTTCTCCATCTGTTGTTGTTGTTTCTTTTCCTTTATCCTGTCTCTACGATTCTTCCATCTCTGTGTTCATTTGCTTATGATACTCTTTCCAGGCTCTTCCGAGTCTTCAACTACTGAGGTTACAGGTATATTCATTCCTCTGCCACCTTGATTATTTCTTCAGTTTTTTCTGGGGTCTCTCTAGCTTTAGCTCTTGTTATTGCTTTCAATGGCACCGTGTACTCCTTATCACTCCCTGACGAATCTGTCACTTCTATCACATTAATCTGCACGTTAGAGTTAACTTTGTTGGGGTTCTTGGGGCAATCTCTGAAAAGGTGCTCTTTACCACAATCACTACAGTATCCTTCACAAACTTGCTGTGGCAGTGGTGGGTTTGGTAGTGTACAATCTCTGATGTAATGATCACCTCCACATCTATAACATGGTCCTCTAGGTACAGGCAGTCTATTCATAGGTCGGGGGGGTATGGGTGCTCTGGGAGCTCTGTACATCAATGACACATAATCTTGCTCATATCCGTAAGAATTATTTGGTGCTTCCATGCCATATGTATATGGTTCATACATCTGTCCATATTCTATCATAGAGCTCTCATAAGTGGAATAGTTTCTTTGACTATGGTCATAGGATGAGTCATATGATTCATTACTAGTCAAAGGTGTGGCTGGAACTATTGCTCTCTCTAAGTTTTCTTCAGGTTGAGCCATTTTCAGTGGGACAACATTCTGAGGATGGGGCGGTTGTTGTCCTAACACCGGTTGTGGTTGAGCATACCCTTGATAAGCATATAGCCGTGGTACGGGTCCTTGCTGCTGATATGTGGGATATCTAAAGGCTTCACCTCCTTGATCTCTCTGAGGGTATCCGTAAGGTCTCATGACAGGTTGTACCGGCCTTGATTGCCTATTGTAAGGACAATTTTCTGTGCTGTGATTTGTGTACTTTTGTTCTATGCTGCAATATTGCAGAGTGCCCGGAATGGGTGGTCTATTGTAAGCATAAGCAGGTGGTGGGACTACTCCCCTAGTGCACAAATGAGATGGATGATCTCCTCCACAATGCATACATCTTCTAAGTATGGGCACTCTCATTGGGTTTTTGGGGTAGTTCCTTTGTCCTTGAACGTTCAGTTTCTTTGCTACTAAATCGGCTATTTCCTCTACATTGTTCTTAGGGTTTGATGTGCTGCTGACGGAATCTTCACTTTTTACGCTACTTGGAGGTATTTTCAGATCTTCCACTAGATTGTCCTCTAGGTCAATACATTATTTCATACACTCCTGCAGAGTTTGAACTCTTTTCACATATACCAAAGATCTTAATGATCCATTCACTAACCCTTCCAAAAACAATGACACCATCTTGTTTTGAGTGGGTCTCTCTTCCACTGAACATCTATCCACATACTGCTTAAATCTTCTTGCTGCCAATCTCACTGATTCTGTAGGAGCTTGCTTAAAACTATGGATCAATGATGATGAGTTGTTTTTAATCCCAGACTTAGTGAATTCTTCAATCAACATACGCATATATATATATATATATATATATATATATATATATATATATATATATATATATATATATATATATATATATATATATATATATATATATATATCGTTCATGATCTATCAAATGGCAATGTGATTATTGCTTCTGGCATTTTATGTCATGGGCTCTATAAGCTCATAGACTATGAAAGATCAGTAAATGATTTGGCATGTGCACTAAATGATTCTCAGGCTATGTCAGATGTAAAGCTTTGGCATGCACGCTTTGGTCATCTGAATTTTGCTAGTTTGCTACGCCTGCAAAAATCTGAAATGGTGTCCTCTTTGCCTAAACTTGAGGCACCTAGAAAACATGTTTGTGAAGGCTGTATTTTGGGCAAAATGCAGCGTTCCTCCTTTCCAAAAGATGGTTCATTTTGGGCTACTCAGAAATTGCAGCTTGTACATAGTGATGTCTGTGGTCCTATGCAGACACCTTCTTTTGGGAATTATCTTTACTTTGTGACTTTCATCGATGATTTTTCCAGGCATGCATGGGTATATCCGTTGAAGGCAAAGTCCGAAGTGTTCATGTGCTTCAAACAGTTTTTGGTTTTGGCTGAAAATCTATCAGCATGTAAAATGGGCACCCTCCGTTCTGATCGAGGGGGGGAATATATGTCTTCTGATTTTAATGCATTTCTAGCTCAAGGTGGGATAAAACACAAGTGTACACTACTGTATACACCTCAACAAAATGGAGTTGCTGAATGAAAGAACATGTCACTCATGGAGATGGCGAGGTGTATGGTCAAGAGTCAGGCTTTACCACATAGTTTCTAGCTTGAGGTTGTCATGTGTGCAACATATGTACTAAACAGGTGTCCCACTAAAGCGCTGCAGTCTATCACGCCATATGAGGCTTGGCATGACCGCAAGCCATCTGTTGCTCATCTGCATGTTTTTGGTTGTTTGGCATATGCATTAGTGCCTGAACAACATCGTAGAAAATTGGATGATAAAGCAGTAAAATGTATTTTTGCTGGGTACAATTCTGAAAGTAAAGGCTATCGTCTGTATCATCCACAGACTAAACGCATTCTGGTTAGCCATGATGTTTTTTTTGTGGAAGATGCTATTCAACCATTGCTTTCATGTACTAAGGAGACATATGTTAGCTCCAAAGACATGTATGATACTTTGATGCCTCTTTTTAGAGGTGGACAATCTACTGCTGATCCTAATGAGGCAAGTTCTCAGCCTTTGCAGGTTTCACATGATGATGTAGATCATCCCATTTCTGATGCAGATTTACATGATGCACTTGTTCATGAGAGAGCTCATATTGAGGAGGCAAAAACTATGCCAAAATGGCTGGTGCAGACTTTGCGTGACAGAAAATTAGATGCACCTCTATCATATCGTAATCGACTAGGCTCTCATAGTGCCTCTTTTGCATCAGATTGCTATGCTATGGATGCCTCTAGTCTATGTGATGAGACTAAGCCTATTTTGTTTGATGAAGCACAAAATTCAGAAAATTGGATGGCTGCTATGCAATCTGAATATGATGCAATAATGAAGAATGGTACTTGGTCTTTATGTGACTTGCCTCCTGGCAAGAAGGCCATTGGCACTAAGTGGGTATACAAGTTGAAGCATAAACCTGATGGTACAATTGACAAGTATAAAGCTAGGCTTGTTGCAAAGGGTTATGCACATGAAAGAGGCATTGATTTTGATGAGACCTTTGCACCTTCATGCTGTATCACTACTGTTCGGAGCATCTGTGCACTTGCAGCCCATCATGGTTGGAATGTACATCAGTTGGACATTAAAACAACATTCCTAAATGGTGACTTGCATGAAGAAGTGTATGTTTTTCAGCCCCGTGGCTTTGTGCAGAAAGGGCATGAGAACCAAATGTGCAGGTTAAAGAAGGCATTATATGGTTTAAAGCAAGCACCACGTGCTTGGTATGAAAAGATACATGCCTATCTGGGTGCACATGGTTTTGAGAACAGTCCAACTGAGAGCACCTTATATGTTAAGCGTGCTAATGATGTGCTTCTGATCATTGTTGTCTATGTTGATGACATGCTGCTCATTGGTCCTATTGAGAAGCATATTGCTGATTTTAAGGATGATTTGCATGCCTCATTTGAGATGTCTGATTTGGGGCATTTGCATCACTATTTGGGCATTCAAGTTATGCAAGTTGATGGTGGGATGGCTTTGTTTCAAACAAAATATATTGACTCAAATAGTGGGATGGGTGACCTCTCGAGAAGTACCGGGAACCTCTATCTTCCTTGATTGTTGAGGTCCTCCCTTGCGTGCAGCCAACAGTGCCAATAGTGACTTCGGTGACTCGGATGACAAAGTATGCCAAGGTCTATGCCTTGGTCATTGCCTTAGTCAAAAGCCGGGAGGGGGAAGAGGGATGCTCGCTTCGCTCGCACAAAGGGAACAAAGTTTTTGCATTGAATTGCTCTGATACCAGTGAAGTAATTCAGCAATGATGCACCACAGTGCACTCTCCTTCTCGAGAGCTCCATAGGGATATCCTCAGAGTGGAAAACTTAGCTCCTAGAGCTGCACATGGTACTCCGCACATAGGCTACATAATTCACAGAAAAACATAGTACATAGGAAGCACGAAGACAGACTTCTTAGATCTTACGAATGCGGTGGAACTTCTAGTATGTGGCTGACTAGGCCACTATATGTTTTATTAAAGAACATATACAAAGAAGTGTCCGGTGGCCATTTGGCCTTTCAAATGGACACTAACGGTAACAATTTCTATGCAAGAACACAATAAAAGAACAAGTGAACAACCTTTTCCTAATAAAAGCAAAAGGGTCAAGTGAGGTCTAATTTCTAATTCTATTACATTTTTCTCAAGACCACACTATTTTATGTATGATTAACCACAAGACTACGACTTCCTATTAGAATTGGGGATGAACAAATTGTTGCCAAACCTATATATCCATTGCATTCTCTTCCAACTCAAATGCCATTTTCTGTTGAACTTGCTAATAGAGCTATTGATTCTACGGCTTGTGTACCTTTTAGTGGTTATTTTCCACGAATCCTTTAAGTTGTTGAACGAAATGTATGTATGTTGGGATTGAAGAGTGATCTCGAAGGCTCCTCTCTAATATTGAATAGAGTATGTCGGCAATGGTGGCCATGTTCAAGAATGTCTTTGAACTTAACCATACATTTAAACAAACTATGTTCCCTATTTCAAAGTGCACCCTAGAAATTCTAGGATATGAAATATTAAACTAGATGTAATCATCACCCTTTCCTACCAATTCTAGTATAATGCATTACTCAATTCAAAGTTTTTCCATCATATTCCATGCTAAATTGACAAAAATGCGGCAATGAACCTCAAAACTTTGGTTTCTAAATATAATAGTTTCTAGAACTAGGCCTTTCCAAGTAGGATATCCAAATGGATGGGAGTTTTCAGTACACCTCTTGAGGAGAATAACAAAAAATGATATAAAAAAGGCTCTTATATATCCACTTGGACACATACTTAGTAGATATAAGCTCAATATTTAGTATACAAGATGAATCCACCCTATCCTTAAACCTTGAACAATATTTTTAGTGCTACAAATAATGGGTATGTGAATAGAAAAATATGTAAGAACATGTCTAGATTCAATCACTTTATCCAATCTGGCATCCCTAAAATTAGTATTGGCTTGATCTTTTGAGTTAGTGATGTCAAGGGAGCACTAGATTGTGCCCTCTGAATAGACTATGAAAGATTTCAAAAGTATAGGTTTGATTACAAGATCACTCACACAAGGGAAATGATACAAGAATATCAAAGTACTACAAGAAGTACCACAACCTAGGACAGATAGCTATGTATAACTGAACTAGAGATAATAGAGGAGATCCCACAACCTGGGACCATAGGTATGAAGCAAGATATCTCGATTACAAGAACTCCCTTCACAGAGATGAAGTAGATATAGTAAATAACTGGAAAGGAGTTCATACTATGAGATTACAATAAGATGTCCAAGATACTAGACTAGACAAGACTAAAACAAAGCAACTCAAAATAGAACTCGCAAAGTACTAACTCGGTGATTCCAACTCCATGACCTTACTCACCAAGCCCTCCCTATATAGGTGTTCAAAGGTGGTTACCAAAGGTAGTTATGAAATGCAGTTATGATATAATGATGTCATTGATGATGTTAGCAATTCAAAGATGACCTCTAAATGTCAGAATCTAGTAAGTAGACAACCAATCTTAGGGTTTTGGCTTGTTTTGGATGCAATGGAAGCATTACTCTCCCCAAATTATGAACCAATCATGGGATATAGAAAGTCACATGGAATTCGAGGTTTAGGATGGCTTCCTTCGTGCATCGCAAGTGAAGTCATCATAAGAGCTTATATCCTTGAATGAACAGAGAGCATACATCTAATTGCATTCAAGTTTACTAGTCATGGATAGGGTACAAAATTTTGCCACTCAAATTGGTGACCATATTAAAGCCATAAGTGAGAATGCACTTACCTAGATTTCTAGGGATATGTTCCTACATCTACATCCTTAGCGGAGGGTATTTGTTGCATAGATTGAAACAAAGAAGAAATTTAAGGGACTTACTGATTGAAATGAAGATCCCTTGATTGTCAAGGTCCATTAGGGTTTGAACAATTGATCAATCCAAATGACAATGGAATCCAATACAAGTACACCCCACACTAGGAGAGTGATTTTTGGTGAACCACTTATAGCATGGGGCAAAGATGTATGAGTTCCATAACAAATTCTAAATTTTATTTCTTAACCTCTTCAATGTTGGTTCAAGGCTCAAACCTAAGAGCTTGACATATGCTCTTGGATTTCTCTCGGATTCATTATGCACAAATGTAAATCACTTGAAGCTCATGTTTATAAGTTTCAAACGTTAAAGGCTTGAATTTATCTTAGTCAAATTTAAAAGTGAGAGAAGGAGAAAATCTCAGAATCGTTTTGAATTAAAATTCAAACTATCTCTCAAGATTGAGGACTACTTTTTAGGTAGAATGTTCAACCACTCTCAAGCTTAAAATATGTATATAAACACTAACTTTTAGTCATGGGATATATAGAGCACTACACAAAGTTTTTCGCTGAATTCTTGAGCATAAATTGTACTCTCCTGAAGTGAGAAAAGTCTTCCACAAGTCCTTTGTATCATATGTGCAATATCAATACACCTCATGATTCATTTTCATTGATCACTCATTCTTTGTGTGCTGCTATAGTACATTGAGCTACTTAGTCATCTTCTCTAAGTCATTTCTTAGTGTGTGAGCACTCAATATCTAATCTATCACTTGGATCACTTTATTATCACTCTTATGAGCTTACGCACAAAAACAAAGTCCGAAGTGTTCATGTGCTTCAAACAGTTCTTGGTTTTGATTGAAAATCTATGAGCATGTAAAATGGGCACCCTCTGTTCTGATTGAGGGGGGGAATATATGTCTTCTCATTTTAATGCATTTCTGGCTGAACATGGGATATAACACCAGTGTACAGTGCCGTATACACCTCAACAAAATGGAGTTGCTTCCCGGCAAACGCACCAAAATGTTGAGTTCCTGAGTCCAAGGAAAAAGATGCATACACTCAATGATATTTTGCCCAACTCTCCTGAAACTAGGTCAATTTTGGTTTCCCCTAAGTCCACAAGTTCACTCCAAAGTTTTGACGGAGGAGGCGAGAAAACGCGCACGATTGGATATCCACCTCCAGTGGTCACTTCCTGTAACCTCCCTTTCTTCACTCAACCCCCTCCTTTTACGTCGGGCTCACTCTTGCAGTCCGGTTCTTGCGTGCTTAGGGGTGCATACGGGGTGCCAAGAAAATAAACTTTGGTTGGCTTAAAGTGTCAATTCGAACATTGTTAACTGGTTCCAATTTCACCTCAGCTATCCTCGGATTTTTAGTACCCTTCTATGATGGAAGAGGGTTCCCTTGATTATACATCTAAGCCATCGCATCTCTCTCAAAGATTTTACTTTGTGGTTAAAATTTGAATTGAACATGATTGTCATAGCAATTATCTAAATGACCTGCGCATATCATACTCCTAGAATCGTTTACGAGACAACAAAACAACAGGTTCATACATGCATGCATGGCAATTCATATGGATCGAAATCAGATTGTTGAAAATATATCTCCATTAAAACACGTTTTTTTTTTTGAAGATAAGCCAATTAGTTCCATCTATACTTGATGATAGATACAATGAGTGTAAGATTGAATATACAACTTTCAGACAAGATAGACTACCTTTTAACAACGTCTTTGTTAGCTTTCACATTAGCTATAACTGTGTCTCTGAAGATTGCAACGTCCACTGCTCCTTTTCTGCCGTGTACAACATTTTCATGACTTCTTCATGCCCTGGATCATGCAGACAGCCGATGCTTGAGCTCAAATCTGTGGGGCCAAGCATAAGACAGTCAACTCCCTCACTGCAGATATATCTGGTATATGATCTACAGCCTCGGTTGACTCAATCTGCCTCCTTCCTCCTCAGATGTTCTTTCTTGCCATTTGAATATACCATACACAGAGATTCCCCTTCTGATTGTTTGTACGCGGATGTCCAGTCCCGAACGAAAAAACCAGAGCCCCCTATCTTTCACATAAATTTTGACCGATTCACTTCCTCATAACATGATCGAGCTTTGCTTTATCTTTCTCTGTAGTAAATAGAAACCCCCCCAGGTTGTGCAAGGCAAATCCCACACTTCCATCCTCCATGCCTGAGCTCTCTCTCAGTCTCTTGATATCCTCCTCGAGAGTTCCTGCCAATCTCCGTCTAAAAAACTCTACCAACAGCATGTGAACTCCACTTTGCTTTTCATGCCCGAGTCGAACAAGCGCTCCAGCCTTAATGAAAGAGAAGATATCAAAAGCCCCTTCTTTCTGTAAGCTAGCACAACTTCGAATACTTCTTAAATGCCTCTGCAAAATCAATTCTCAGTTCGTTAAGCCTGCGAGCATAGAAACTCAACCATCTCTTGTGCATAGCATTATGATTGCTAAAGAGACCATTGAAAACCAAATCAGCTTGCAATTCTGTAGCACATCAGCGCATTCGATACATTCAGCTTTCACTGATGAGTGACAAAACAATATTCAAGTCTTCCTATCCAGCCTAAATCAGATCCACAGCAAAAAAACACAATTTCAGTAGCCTTTGTGCTGGAATAAAGTCCGACAATAATAACTCTACACACTGCTCTGAGTGTCTGCTCAAACAGATTTTAGTTTTGTTACAGCAGAGGCCCCCTAAATTCTGAGGTCGCTCTAGTCATCTCTCAAAGAACAAGAAAACTCCATCATTTCACTCTGATCGTTGTTAATCCGTGCTCTCCCTTCTTAGAATTCCTTTTTCTATTGAGCTCATTCGAGCAGAGACCCCCAAATTGCTAGACACTGATGATTGTGTTCATCACTATGGAAGAAACGAGCACGTGAAATTGACTTCCTTTGTCAAATCAGTTTGTTGGTCACACTATAAACAGCGCCTCCATGCATAGTAGCTGACCCCTCGTCTTCCTTCGTTTATCTCCGTGGCTTGAGCTTTGTCAGAACAGACCGTAATTTCGTAAAATACCCGCTTCCTATTCTCTATGTAGAGGGCTTAATGATGAAACTCCTCATCAGTCAACTATTCCCCTCCGTTTTTCCCCTCTGAGTTGAACGGGGAACCCAAAGAACATCATCATCTGCCAGCAGACTCCATAGTAATGTGTGTAAAATATGAAGCGATTGAAAATATTTGTTTGACAGCACACCTAAGAATCGAAACAGGCGACCGCATGCACCATAGCTGTCTCCCAAGGAGAAGTTCCATCCCTCTTTCTGATGATCTCCATCTGTGACAACAACGCAATGTGCCCACCCTGCAGGTGCTTGAATTATTGGGCACTCAGAAGGCAAAGGAAAAGGCTCTGGTCTCATGCTTCCCTGCCGTGACGTAGCTCTGCCCAAGATCGCCTGTAGATCCCCAAGTGTGCACTATTCCGGAATCCGATATGGCCATGGCAAAACCGCATCCTCCACTGCAGACAGCTTTTTTTTTCAGGATAACACACTCTCTCCAACCCCAAGTATAAACCTCCCCTCGTCAAAAAGAACGAGCGCCATCCACACATCAAGGTGGAGATAGAGACAAGATAAAACTATCTCTCTCACACACGTGTATGCACAAAAAAATGGAAATGAACATGTGCCTTCGAGACTTATGGCAAGCCATTCTCTCTCAACCCGAGACTTGGGTTCCATAGTACTTTCGTTTCTACCCATGTTTTGATCCATGCTTTCTTTGGAAAGTCCCCAAATAATTCCCATCAATCATCGAATCACTCTTCAAGTACCTGAAATCAAACGCATTTTCCTGCCAAATAGAACCACATTAGTGCATTAAAACCGACCATTTTCTGAGCTAACATGCCTATTGCCCTAATGTGCTACTTATCTTCGTACATTCTCTAGTAACACATTCAATATTGTGTGTTGTGCTCCAAGCTTCTTCTTCTTCCTTGTGTTGTTCGTGTGCTTTCATAGACATCTAACTCCAACAATTGGTATCACAGCAGGTCGTCGCTTCATCTAGGGCGCCATCGACACTCCTCCATTTGCAATCTCAAAATCGCACGAATTTTGGTGAGCATACTCAGGGTGTTTTCGGGATCAAACCATCTTTGTTGTGTAAAGTGCCGAAATCGTGATCTGAGCTCGTTTCGACCTCTGAATGCACAGTTTCTTCTCTTCACTCGAGCTTGCCCCTATAGGGAATACTGTTACATGTGCCAACAACTCCTCTTATCCTGTTATGGGAGTTGGTAAGATCATTTTGACTACTATTGATGGTAGTTCTTTCACTTTGTCAGATGCTTTATTTGTGCTAGGGATCAAGAAGAACCTGTTATTAGTTTTTGCATTAGCCAAGATTGGGTTGGTTGTGAAATTTGTTGATGACAGGTGTACAATTCATGATCTGTCAAATGGCGGGACGACTTCGATGTTGGCATTGTGGTCATGAGGGCCATATTCGACGATGTTGCTTCAGGCGGATGTGACGACAACATTATACACATGCATGTGATGCAGGTCACATAGTGATTTCAGGAGAGTCTATCGCTATTGATTATGCTAGTGATGGTGATATCACTTTCTTCTATGGTTCATCTCATGATTCCTCTTGTTCATTGGATAGCACACATATGGCTTGGTTGCTTGATGCATTAGCCATTTTTCATGTTACTCCACATCGTGAGTGGTTTTGTCAATTCTCAGGTGAGAGTCGTGGATGTGTGCACTTGCTTGATGGTACGCCATATGACATTGAGGGTGCAGGAGATATATGCCTTATGCTACCTAGTGGAGCATCACTTATGCTCAGACATGTACGCTATGTGCCTTCATTCCCTATGAGCTTGATTTCAGTTAGCCAATTACAGGAGAGCAGATGTTATGCATTCCTTGGTGAGCATCATTTTCAATTGCAGTTGAGACAGCTTACGCTTGTCAGAGGTGCTAGGGTTGGGCACATGTATCCACTACAGGTACTCCATGTGAGAGACAGTCTCGTCTCAGTGGGAGCTCAGCCTTATGTGCGATGTGAGACTCATCATGTCTCATTTTGTCTACCTATAGATAGGTCTATGGACATTCTTGATGCACATGTATGGCATGATTCAGATGCTCAGATGAATGGACATGTAGAGCATGTTTTGGATGCTCATGATGCTTATATAGAGCATGGTTTTATTGATCATATGGATGCTCTTGTGGAGCACATTTTGGATGATCAGCTGGATGCTTTAGAGCATGATGTGGATGTTTACGTAGAGCATTGTGATTATACTCAGTTAGAGTTCGATCATGAGTTTGATCTTGGTGTTGATGTTGTGCAATTAGCTCAAATGGAGCATGATGATACACTTGGTGTGGTAGAGCATGATAGCTCTTATGATACACAGTGTATGCCAGAGCATACTAGCTCTCAGGGTGCACAGCTAGACACATCCTTGGTTGAGAGGATGAATGATTTAGATGTTGATGAGTCAGTGATCATGCAGTCATTCTTAGATTCGCTCATGCCAAATGTTGACACGGATATATCAGGACATGTTGGTCTTGATGATGGTGCTTTGGATGCCTCAGATATAGGCATGGCTAACATACTTAGGTTAGCCAGGATAGCACAGGTTTCGTCAGCATTCAAGAGTCTGATGTATGAGTTGTTATGCTCGAGACCAGACATTGCAGTTGCTATTGGAGCATTTGCACTTCGAGTTGTCAGTCGTTCGATGATTGGCACAGGCATAGAGCGAGTGGGACCTTTGTAGGAACTTTGTCAATTCTTGCATTAGTCAGATATGAGCTTGACTCTTATCGATATGAGTCTAGAGCAGTTTGAGGTGCACGGATACACCTTGTTTGAGGCGGTTGGCGTAGGCTAATCTGGTATGGGTAGAGATTCAGACTCTTCCTGTACATTATTGTATAGTCCTACATCATTCTTTGTATATGTTACCACTTATGGTCACATTAACCCTTAAGTGGGAGATTGTTGGGGATGTAAGGGTCATGTGACCTTACCCCCATATTCATATATATACATTATATATAGAGCATTACCTCAAGAGAGATCATTATGTGGGTTTCGAGGCTCCCACGCATGTCTGTGCATCTCTCCTCTCTTGTCTCTCCCTCCATCTCCTCCTTCCCCTTCTTGTTCTGCACACCAAGGCCCTTCAGGCCACAGAGATGGCCTTGGTTTATGAGGACAGCCATAGGAGAACAGGTTCCTAGGGCCAGAGGTCCCTATGGACTAGGGTTAGCCGACCCGTCCATACTTCAACTCCTGGTTCGGTCAGTGCACAACCTTCTAGGGAGGCTAAGCAGGTGCACATGATCCAGATAGTCTCGAGAGGAAAGAGAAAAGTGTCTGCTCTGGCTGAGAGGGCATATAACCGATCTATTCTTACCCCTCAACAGAAAGAGAAGGCAATGAAAGAGGGTTTGTGCTATGGTTGCTTAGGGCAGCAGTTGTATAAGGATTGTCCTAAAAGGAAAAAGATAGCAGCCACCATAGTCACAAATCAGACTCAGGTAGGGGGTGGGAGTGAGGATGAGTCTGGGGATTCCCCATCTCCATTATCATCTCCCATAGTGGCCATGGCGGTCACTAAAAAGGTTCCGACTGTGCCAGATGTTGTGCTTTCACCAGTGGCATAGAAAGGATATCAATTCCCAGATATTGAGCTTATTGTCATGAGAGGAGTCATGGCAAGACATCCTATCAAGGTACTCTTTGACATAGGTTCGACTCATAATGTTATTAGTTCCCAATTAGTCAAGAGATTATGCTTAGACACGATACATTCAGATTATACTTATACCGTAGAGCTAGCCGATGAGAAGGGAACTGAGACTTAGGATAGACGAGTAGTTGATCTTCCTATTCAGATCCAGTCCTATGAGGATAGATTGGACTTGGAGATAGCGAGATTAGCTCAATTCGACATAGTTCTTAGTAAGAAGTGGCATGCGAGGAAGAAACGAGTGATTGATTTTAGCTAAAGCAAAGATGCACCAAGCAGCTGATAGGGCAAAAGAGTATGCTGATAGGAAAAGGTCTCCTATATTCTTTGAGGAAGGAGACCAAGTCTTTCTTCACATCCCAGCTAGATCTACTTCACTGTCCACAAGTGTAGTAAGCTATCACCAAGGTATTCTGGACCTTGGAAGATAGTAAAGAAGTTGTGTGATGTTGCATACCGATTAGAGCTTCCTCCAGATTGCAGAGTCGATCCAGTGTTTCATGTCAGTAAACTAAGAAAGTATATGTTGTGAAAGCTTCTTCCTAGAGTTTAGCATCCACCAGAGAGTGAGTGAGTATGTATCCACCCATCCAACTCCACCCATATATATACCAAAGGTACAAGAGTTGCATGTCTTAATTTTTAGCCATGTGTCCTTCGAAGTGTCCTTCATGTGGATACTTTCCAAAGAGAATCACATGGCTTCTATTTCAATTGAAGTCATGTACGAGTCAAGGTGTCACTTGGGAGAAGCTTCTCCCAAGACTAAGGTTTTATTCCCTTAGGTTAATTATTCCTAAGGTACAAAACCCTTCAATTGAGGCTTCTATGAAATAAAACCTCAAGGGTTAAATCCAAGAAACATAGATTCCTTTTGGAGGGTCTAACCCATGATTTATACAACATTCTTCCCCCCTTTAACATTTTCGTCCTCAAAAATGTGCTTTGGTATATTATGTGGAGTATTCCCCCATGCACCATGATTCACTTCTTTTGATCATGGACTCACTCTCAAAAGATACTTTCCTCGTTGTTAACTCATAGTTACAAAAGAGGGACATATTTTATTTATGGAACTTACTCGTTCCCAAGTGGCACTTTCTTTAGTTCCATCCCTCCATTTAACTAGGCACTCCTTATATAGATGATTTCTTTCTTATCTCGAGTGCGTAGTATTCTCTCACATTCATGAGGGATGTTAAGAAGGGAGATTGGTTGAATGATTGTATCTGAAGATACAAGATTGTCTTGTTCAGCTAGTTTTCTTTTTAGTCGACTTACATGGAATACTGGATGAAGTAAACAATCTTCTGGGAGTTCTAACTCGTAAGCCAAAGTCCCTATTCTTTTTAGAATCTTAAAAGGGCCACAAAATCTCGGAGAGAGTTTAGGACAAGGTCCTGTTTTTAATGTTTCAAATTTCTCAGGAACTTTAAGATATACTAATTCACCAACCTAAAAGGAAATATCTCGCCTTTTAGGGTCGCTAAAAGATTTAGCTCTATCCTGGGCTTTCCTCAAGTTCTCCTTGACTAGTTTTAGCTTAAAGTTCATATCTTCTAAGAAATCTTTTGCTGCTTGGACTCTTTCGTTTTGAAGTCCAACTGCATAAGGTGCTTTAGGTTGAAACCCATACATTAACAGAAAGGGACTATATTCCGTTGCAAAATGCTTTGCACTATTGTAAGCAAATTCTACTATCGGTAAATAGTCTTCCTAGTTAGTTTGGGTAGAAGATACGTATGCTCGTAACATATCTTCAAGTATTCGATTGACTCTTTCAGTTTGACCATCCGTTTGAGGATGTTCAACAGTACTCAAATTAAGCTTAGTTTCTAACCGTTTGAATACAGCTCTCCAGAAATGACTAGTGAACTTTCTATCTCTATCAGACACTATGTCTTGAGGTAATCCATAGACTCTATACAGTTGTTCTATGAATAATTTAGCTAATTCTGGAGTTTTTACTATAGTTCGAGTAGGTATGAAACGAGCCATTTTGGTCAATCGGTCAACTATGACCCAAACAACATCATGACCTTTAGGGGTACGTGGCAAGCCTGTAATGAAATCCATGGAAATACTTTCCCATTTTCCATTTGGAATTTCTAAGGGATGCAACAAACCCCCTATCTTAAACTTTTCAGCTTTGTTAACTTGGCACTTGGTGCATCTAAGTACATAATTATGTACATCTTTATGTATACTAGGCCAATAAAACTTCTTTTTTACTAATTCATAAGTTTTGTTGATTTCAGGATGTCCTGCACTTGGGGCATCATGACATTCAAACAAAACTTTTTTTCTAAGAGTCCTCTTTGCAAGACTTTGTCCCATTCTTCCCAGTTTCTCTCATCCTCATTTTCTGGTAAGAATTCTTTTTTGAAGAATTCTTCAAATTGATTCCAAGTTTTTGGGATTCTTTGAGCCTCCTTTAAGCTCATCCACCACTTATAAGCCTTAAGTCCAAGTGATAAACTTGTTTCTAAGACTTGATAAGCTTCAGGGGTGTTTTTTAACTGATGCAAGTCATGCCATTTTTCTAAAGTATGAGGAGGATTTACTTCATTATCTTTATTTTTTAAAGATACATTACTATGCAATGGTAAAGGGGTGTTAGTTCCTTTACTAGATGATGGGTTCCTTGGTCGAATAGACAAGGAACCCCTTTGTGCAGATAAGGGTAAGGATGGAGAAATCTTATTAAAAATTTGTTCCATGTTCCCTTGAACTTCATTGATTGAAGTACGAAGGGTACCTATCTCGTTTTGGATTTTTTCATCCAAACCATTCAACTCTTTATAAATATCTAATTTCTTCCTTTCTTCTTGGCCTATCTCTGGAAGACTTGGAGTGTGATCTAATTGTCTACCCCCTTCCTGCGGTGCATAATCCTCTTCCTACCTAGGACTCTTCCTACCTAGGAATGTCTAATAACATGTTACTTACGGAGGAATCCCCCATAATTCAGTGAATACTTTGGAATCAACTAGAAATAAGAAAATTTTGTTTCTAATACTATAGGAAAATAGATGAAAATTAAATCCAATACTTACCCGATTTTTTTCTTTGATATCAACTTCTAGTTGTAGGTCAGCTTGGGCCACCTTGGACGATTCACTACTTCACTGCCTCGGTTGAACTTTCTTAGGCTCTTCAGTCTTTAATCCTCTGTTGTTCATTCTTTCGGTCGATGTGTGCTTGATTGGTGTTCAATTCGAGATTGACTCCCTATGGGTACCAACTGAGAATATTCTCCTTCTAAGTGCTTGATCAATGAGCCTTGCTTTGTTGGATAAAGCAAAGCTTTATTGATCAAATGGTCACGGGCTCAAGTCCCATGTGGGACCTTCTCCTTTTAAAGACGTCGCCTGAGAGATTTGGGTTAAAAAAGTGCATGCGGCCGCATGAAGCTTCGCCATCAACATGATGTCTTTTTGCAGGAAATGATTGGATGACTCAGACGTGTACTTCTCTGAGTTTTGCACGCACAATCGTCAGCTAGATATCTGATAGGGAGGATAATCTAATAGAGGGTATTAGATTTATACAACAATATATTTCTAGGGAGGATAATCTAATAGATGGTATTGTTTCTTTGCAGGAAACCGATAGAGCAGATCATTCTCTAGATAGAATACTAGATAGGAGACAAAAACGGTTGAGAAATCATGTCATCCAAGAGTATCTGGTATCCTGGAGAGGATTACCACTTACTAAATTTGCTTGGGAATCAGAAGCTCTGGTTTGCAAGTACTTTCCCTCATTGATCATTGAGGACAATGATCTTTAGAAGGGGGAGAGAGTGTCAGAAATTGGTCTACAAAGATACAAAGACCATTCCATGTGAATGTGGGACGAGGGCTAGTTAGCCAAGGTCCTAAACTCGGGGGTATATCCTAAGGTATTTGATGGTTAGTGGGGATGAGTGTTGCATGCTGGCCACATGGTGACGCTAGATCATTCCATATCACTTCTATTTTAGATACAAGAGGATATAAATGGATGGGAGGAGAGTGGCACACACATCATTTGCATGTCTTCTTTTGAGGAGATTCTCACACCCGTGTTGCGAGCCCCTTCGTTAACACCCCACTTAGCACACTGCAATGGAGGGTGAGAACAACGATCAATTTTTCAACGACGTTGAGCCGCGAGCGGGTGGCAACAAGGATGTTGGAAAGGAAAAATGGAGAAACAAAGGGATGCGGCTATAGACACCGCCTCCAACGCACCGAAATTATGATTTCATGAATCCGAAGAGGGAAAAGGACGTACCTCCCCAGATTGGATGTTGGCTCAAGAAGATCGCATCGGTCGACTTGAGTCCACCATTGCCGACTTAGCACACATGCTAAAAGAGAAGTTTGAGGCCCAAGAAAATAAGGAAACCATGAAACCGCTAGAGTAGTAAAAAGGGGAGAATTTGGGGAGAGCGTCTCATCAGGGCCATTGACTGCACACACGAAGATGCTGACCATTTCTTCATCTGATGATGAGAGTGATTTAGAATCATATGGATGGTTCAAGCCTTGCCCACTTGAAAAATTTAGAGGACAACGCAACTCCCTCACGGTTTCCAAATGGATGTGGGACATGGAACACTACTTGGAGTTGCAACATGTGGGAAAGAGGCATTGGGTAAAGATTGCCTCATCCTTCCTAGTTGATGATGCAGATGCATGGTATCTTGCGGAGTCCGTACGCGAGGAATTCAATTCATGGAGGGACTTCAGAATAGCATTAAAAGAGTACTTCATTCCTCAAAATGAATTATTCAAGTTACGAGACGAATGGAGAGGGCTCAAACAAGAAGGGCCTCTATCAGAATACATTCAGAAATATAGAAGACTCATGCTTTAGATCACTAAAATGCATGACCTAGACCAACTGCATGGGTTCATCTATGGGTGTATGTTGGGAAAGATGGATGGATGCTCCAAGAGACTGAGTAGGTACTGCTAAACCTGCTTTGTACCAACCCTCTTTTTCTTCAGAGTTGATAACTAGACCTTCTTAGCTTTCCAATGACACCAAAAAATATCCTATGTACTTTGGAAATGATGTGTGCAATGATTGAATCAAAACAGATAACTTTGAATGCCACAAACTCAAGAAAACCTTCTAATTATGGCTTGATACCTGCTGGGTATTTTGCTCAGTATAACCAGCACAGTAGGAATTGGAAAAATTCCTTTTACGGGTATCTAATTAGCTTAGTAAGCTACCAATTCCAAGTGGAATGATGTAAAAAGATAAACTATGCTAAGAGAAATCAATTTAGCAAGTTAAGCTATACCCCCGACTTTTTAGGACTGTAGCAGAAAATGACCAGAGATCACCTCGACACAGATTTCTCCAAAATGACTGAATATAATGTCTTCAAACTTTGACAGCATGTAGATGACTGCAATCTGAATCCAACAAGCTTTGAAGCACTGAATTTCGTGAAGAATTGATCGAGATATGCCCTTGAGAAGTTGACAGACTTTTGAGTAGACTAACAGAGAACTCAGAGATGGGCAATGTGAATGTATGTATTAATAAACACTTGTATACAACTCCATTGACATGAACTTCAATGCCAAATGGTGTAGAGAGGTGTAAGCTAGAGTGTAGACATCACACACACTCAAAAATCAATAATGATAGGCTCGAGAGTGCTCTCTCTTCCCCGTGACTTTTCATGTCCATTTTTATAAGGAATGAGTAAACATTTGAATTCAAATTCAAACTTTTGGCTCCCTATGATCAAGCTCCTAAATGCTAGGAGATATTCTTTCAATCAAACAACTAATTTTTCCACGAATCCTTTTGGTAGGTGATTACGAAAGATTCCAAGTCAATTTGACTTTTAAAAATGAGATAAAGTGGTAATTAACCACTAGCAATGGTTCCTATGCTTCTTCACATATGTAAGATCTTCAAGATATCTTTCAAGCCAAATGTGTAGGCTTGTGATTTACACCAACAGCTCCCCCTCAAGCCAAAGATTTTGGCTTAAGTCTTCATCTTCAATCTTCAAGTATATCCTGAAATCCAATCATGGATTTGAACCTGCAAAGTTTGGTTCCATCCAAAGCTTTAGTTAGCAAATCTGCACATTGCATGTTGGTTGATACATAGGTTAGTTGAATGTCCTTGCTTATCAACTTCTCTCTCACATAATGGTCATGGACCTCTATGTGTTTGGTCCTAGCATGATAAATAGTATTAGCTGCAAGGTGAAGAGAACTTGTATTATCTCCAAAGATAATTGGTGACCTAGTAAATAATCCCAATTCTGTATACAAAAGCTTAATCCATATTGCTTCTTGTGTGGCATTAGCCAGTCCTCTATACTCTGCCTCTGTGGAGGACAAAGCAACAGTAGGTTGCTTCTTTGAAGACCATGAAATTGGTTTGTCACCTGCAAAAGATATATATCCAGAAGTGCTCCTCCTATCATCCTTGCATCCTGCCCAATCTGCATCTGAATAAATTTTGATATCAATATCTAAAGTGTAAGGGAAATACAAACCATGGTTCTGTGTACCCTTGAGATACTTCAAGATTCTCTTGGCAGCCTCTAAGTGAGGTATCCTTGGCTTGTGCATAAATTGACTTAGCACACTAACACCATATGCAATATCTATCCTTGTTAAGGTAGCATAGTTCAAGCTACCCACCATACTTTGATAACCTGTAATGTCATTGACTTCATCACCTTCATGGGCACTTAGTTTTAGGTTTACCTCCATTGGAGTGCTTGCTACTTTGGCATCCTGTAAGTGAAACTTCTTCAACATATCCTATATGTATTTTTTTTGAGTAATATATATCCCTGAGTTAGAGTAGACTAACTCAAGTCCCAAAAAATACTTCAATAGATCAAGATCATTGATCTTGAACTCCTTCATCATTTGACTTTTGATATATCTGATTCCATTGACATCATTACCTATAATGATGATATCATCAACATAAACACAAAGGTATATTACCTCTGAATTACTTCTCTTAATGAACAAAGAAGTATCTACCTTGCTGATGAAAAATCCTTGGTCTTGGAGCTATGTGGTTAACCTGTAATTCCATGCCCTAGGTGCCTGCTTCAATCCATATAAAGCCTTTTTTAATTTTCAAACATATGTTACCTTCTTAGGATCCTCATAGCCAGGAGGTTGTGACATATATACCTCCTCTGAAATCCATCCATTCAAGAAAGCATTCTTGACATCCAATTGGTACATATTCCAATTTTTTGATGCAGCCACACTTACCAACACTCTGATGGTTGGCATCTTGGCCACAGGTGAGAATGTCTCCTCATAGTCAATGCCTTGGGTTTGTGCAAAACCCTTGGCTACCAATCTGGCTTTGTACCTATTAATTGTGCCATCAGAATTCCTTTTGAGCTTATAGATCCATCTGGATCCTATTACCTTCATGGAGTCCTTCTTAGGTACTAACTCCCATGTGTCACTCTCCTTGAGTGCATCAATCTCCTCATCCACAACTTCTTTCCATTGTGATTTGGTTATTGCTTCTTCATATGATCCTGGTTCTTCATTTGACAAATCTTTGGCAAGATAAACAGAATGTTTAGTAACAAGAGATGTATCATACCCATATCTGATAGGTTTCTTGCTTTCTCTTTGTGATCTTCTAAATGGTTGAGTTGAAGATTCAGGTATGTCTTCAAGCTTCTTCATCTTCATTTTGCCTTTGGACTTCCATGCTTTGAATTCTTCAAGATTGATAGTGGTCTCATCATCTGAACTTGAGTCTTCATTCTGAGTAGGTTCCTCCTTTGTAAGACTTGGAAATTCCTCTTCCAAATCATAGGGTAACTTAACCTTCCTGCATTCATTCTCATACCAAGAATCATTTTCATCAAAGACAACATCTCTGCTTACCATAAATCCCTTATTGGTAGGATTATAAAACCTGTAACCTTTTTGATTTAAATCATACCCAATAAAGATGCATTTTTCAGCCTTTGGGTCTAGCTTACCTCTTATCTGAGAATGAATGTGTACATATGCTACACATCCAAATATTTTGCAATTGTCAAGTGAGGGTCTCTTACCGTGCCATGCTTCATAGGGTGTCATGCCATCAAGAGACTTAGATGGTAACCTGTTTATGAGGTAAGTGGCAGTAGAAACACTTTCTGCCCATAGATAGTTAGGTAACCTTTTCTCATTAAGCATAGATCTAGCTGTCTAAACAATTAATATATTTCTTCTCTCAGCTACCCCATTTTTTTCAGGAGAATACCTTTTGGTTATTTCTCTTTTGATGCCTCTGTCCTGCAAGAAGTTTTCAAACTCATTGGAGAAGTACTCACCTCCTCCACCTGACCTTAGCCTTTTCAAATCCTTCCTGTCTGATTTTCAACTAGTGCAAGGTATTTCTTAAAGCAATTAAATACCTCATCCTTGTGCTTCATGAAGTACAATACAGTCCATCTGCTATAATCATCAATGAAAGACACATAGTACCTTTATCCTGAGACAGAGGGGTCTTTGCTTGGTCCCCATACATCTGTGTGTACAAGCTCTAGGTAGTCTTCATGCATGTATCCTTTCCTTGAGAAGGGTAACCTGTGAGACTTCCCAAATTGACAAGCACCACACTTATAAATCATATGTTGCTTGGATACATTGGGTATCCCAAGCACACATTGGTTCCTGCACATTTGTTTCAAGGTTCTTTCTCCTATGTGCCCTAACCTTTTGTGCCAAATCTCAAGCTCTGAAAGTGTTTGATCTTTATAATTGTATAGTGCAATATTCTTTGTATCTTCTAACTCAAAAGTGAAAAGTCTACCTGATTTTTCTCCTTTAGAAATCCTCTTGAACCCATGCCTTGGATCCTCCACATATGCTCCATATTGGTTGAATCTAACCTGCAAACCTTTCTCCACAATCTGACCAAAACTCATCAAATTTTTGGTAATGGTTGGTACATAGAGTACCCTACTCAACAAATTCTAATTTCCATCACAAGTCTTAACATTTCCAACTTTAACTACTGAATGCTTTGTGTCATCACCTGTTTGGACTTGATGCTTACCTTTTGGTTCCTCAAGATCAGAGAGTAATGCTACCTGATTTGAGAGTAATGCTACCTGTTTTGCCAGCCACATGATTTGAGCATCCTGAGTCAATGTAGAATAGGTGGTCATAATTTGTACCTGACTTTGAAGTCATGTTCATGATTAGAAGAGAGTCATCCTGCTCCTCTGTGTAGTTGTTGTAATCCTTCTTGGATTTGAATCCTCCTTGGTAGTTGCCATTGTAATTATTGTTGTAGTTGTTGTTGTAGTTATTGTTGTAGCCTTGGTGATGGTTGAATCTACCTCTTGACTGTGAGTAGCCACCTCTTTGATATCCTCTTCCTCTCTGATTCTTGTAATTCCTGAAACACTCATTTGTAGTATGATTTGATACACAAATGTTGCATGGTGAGGAGTTATAGGATCTCCCCCTACCTTGCTTACCTCCTCTGCCCCTTCCTCTTGATGATCTACCTCTCCCTACATAGTTGGCTTGGGAGGTAGAACCTTCATCTTCCACCTTCTTGCTCTTGCCTTTATCTTTAGACTTCTTATCAGTGTATAGGGCAGAAGAGTTATTACCTTTGGATGTGTCTCCATTCTTGTTGAGCTTTGCTTCATGAGTAAACAATTGTCCCATGAGAGTTGTAAGATCTGGAGTGTGCATGTCCATGTAAAGATCCATAGCAGTGGTGAAGCTTTCCCATTTGTCATCAGCCTTGATCCCATTGATCACTTGCCTTACAATCTGTTCTTCTTCAATCTCTTCTCCTATGCTTGCTAACTGATCTGCTACATCTTTAATCTCGGTCACAAATTCTGAAACAACTTGCTTAGGTTGCTTCCTTAATGTTTTGAATTCAATCCACAACTGATTTTTCCTAGCCCTTGTGTTGGAGGAAAAATAAGATGACAAGGTTTCCCAAGTCTCTTGGGATGTCTTACAATTTCTAATATGTGGCAAAAGAAAATCAGATATAGAGTTGAGTAAATAAGACCTTGCCAATGCATCCTTAGCACACCATGTGTTGAGCTTTTCATGTTCTTCCTTAGTTGGTAGTCCTCTTGTTTTGAATGAGGGCAATTCCTCATCTCCTGAGATGTATCCATAGAGACTCCTTCCTTGTAAGTAGGTCTTCATCCTTAGAGACCATGCTTGATAATTGTTCCTGTCCAATTTGTCAATAAATGAAGGAAAACCATCTCCCATTTTACCTTGACTTGCTTTGATACCACTATTGGGAAAGATGGATGGATGCTCCAAGAGACTGAGTAGGTACTACTAAACCTGCTTTGTACCAGCCCTCTTTTGCTTTAGAGCTGATAACTAGACCTTCTTAGCTTTCCAATGACACCATAAAATGTCCTATGTACTTTGGAAATGATGTGTGCAATGATTGAATCAAAACAGATAACTTTGAATGTCACAAACTCAAGAAAACCTTCTAATTATGGCTTGACACCTGCTGGGTATTTTTCTCAGTATGACCAGCACAGTAGGAATTGGAAAAAATTCCTTTTAGGGGTATCTAATTAGCTTAGTAAGCTACCGATTCCCACTAGAATGATGTAAAAAGATAAACTATGCTAAGAGAAATCAATTTAGCAAGTTAACCTACACCCCCGACTTTTTAGGACTGTAGCAGAAAATGACCAGAGATCACCTCGACAAAGATTTCTCCAAAATGACTGAATATAATGTCTTCAAACTTTGACAGCATGTAGATACTTCAATCTGAATCCAACAAGCTTTGAATCACTGAATTTCGTGAAGAATTGACCGAGATATCCCCTTGAGAAGTTGACAGACTTTTGAGTAATCTAACAGAGAACTCAGAGATGGGCAATGTGAATGTATGTATTAATAAACACTTGTATACAACTCCATTGACATGAACTTCAATGCCAAATGGTGTAGAGAGGTGTGGGCTAGAGTGTAGACCTCACACACACACACTCAAAAATCAGCAATGATAGGCTCAGGAGTGCTCTCTCTTCCCCATGACTTTTCATGTCCATTTTTATAAGGAATGAGTAAACATTTGAATTCAAATTCAAACTTTTGGCTCCCTATGATCAAGCTCCTAAATGCTAGGAGATATTCTTTCAATCAAACAACTAATTTTTCCATGAATCCTTTTGGTAGGTGATTACAAGAGATTCCAAGTCAATTTGACTTTTACAATGAGATAAAGTGGTAATTAACCACTAGCAATGGTTCCTATGCTTCTTCACATATGTAAGATCTTCAAGATGTCTTTCAAGCCAAATGTGTAGGCTTGTGATTTACACCAACAGTGTAGTATATGGACTCGAAGGGAGATTGAGAAGCAGTCGCCAAGCACTTGGGAAGAAGCCATTGTGATTGCCGAGAGGTACCAAGATGTTCAGAGCAATAGACGAGCATAGAACATGAGAAAAATGGAAAGTATATCTCCAAAGAGGAATCAACACGGAACCATGAACATGAGTAATAAGACTTGGCCTGCACCAAGTCAGAATACGGGCAACATGCAAGCCTCGAGGAATAACAACAACTATGGGAACAATGAGCAATGGGCATTACCCGCCCCTCAGTGGCAGAGGAATGATCCCTCGCCTTTCTGTAGAACATGCTAGGGGAACCACTGGGTGCATCAGTGTATGCTAAATAACAATAATACTCGAGTGCAAGCGGCTTAGGTAGAGGAAGAGCCCCAAAGGAGAAACACGAATGTTACTATCACTGAATTAGATGACAATGAAGACGGAGCATACTCAACCAACAAAATTCCACATGTAGGGACTTAGGTAGCATCTCCAAGTTGCTTGTCGATGGTCCTTTGCATAGTGCAAAATATGTATTTCTGGGGGGACGTTTGGAGACACATAGAAGGAAATGCTGATGGGCTTCAATGCTATGCATAACTTCATGTCCCCAGAGTGCGGATCACTTACAATTGGCATTGAGCAAGCTTCCTGAGATGTCCGTCACTTTTGCACAAGGTTGGGACGACAACGTAAAGATTGATCTAAATTTATGCATGCTAGTGGATGAATGGTATGCAAAACTAGATTTATTGGTAGTCACGTTAGATGCATTCGAAGTGATCGTCAGAATATCATTCATGGACATATATATGGTGAGCATGCTAGGCAATGGATAGACAAGCTCCTACTAGACATGCAAGGGAACATTGTGGTTGTGGATTGTCACCGGCCACGAAAGAGGAAGAGCGAGGAAAGTAAGAATACCAAGGATGAACAAAACAAGCCAGTTTAGTTGGGATCTAAGCAACAAGAGTTCAAGACCAATACCATGCACACACCACTGTCTAAAGAAGAATATGATAGGAAAATGAAGGGAAAGGCACCCATGGAACAAGAGTATGTTCCTTAGAGTAGCCAAGGTAAAGCAACATCAAAGGGATACAAGGTTTCAAGCTTGCCCATAGGAAAAATGAAATCAATAGCCGTAATCACAAGAACGAAGCAAATGAAACACATGCAATTTCCATTAATTGCCAAACAGACAGCAAAAATGCTTAGGCAAGGGGGTAAAGCTCACGTATGTATGCTATGGTGCACTCTAGTGGGTATAGACGAGGGGAAACATGACAAGATGAAGATAGGGGATCATCGCATACACCAGGTATTGAAAGAATATGAAGATGTATTACCAAGCCATCTTCTGAGTGGGTTGCCTCTGCTAAGGCAAGTCCAACATAGAATTGATGTTATGTCGGGTCATCCCTAGCTTGCCAAGGCACCTTATAGAATGAATGGGTCAGACCTAAAGGAACTAAAAATACAGCTTATGGAAGTGGAACAAGGATTTATTAGGCCAAGTAGTTCACCCTATGGCACTCCAGTTTTATTTATCAAGAAGAAGGACGGGAGCATGTGGCTATGTGTGGATTACCATGCCCTAAACAAGATCACAATCAAGACAAAGTATCTAGTTCCAATCATGGATGAACTAATGGATCGACTAGGGTAGGCAAAGTTTTTCACAAGAATAGACTTAAGATCTGGCTACCATCAGATAAGGATAGTTGAGCAAGACATAGAGAAGACCACATTCTACACACACTATGGCAGCTATGAGTGGCTTTTCATGGCTTTTGGGCTCACATCTGCACCAAGTACTTTCTATATTAGGGAAATGAACAATGGATTCCGTGAGATGCTCGACAAATTCTTGATCATATACATAGATGATTTTCTAATTTATAGACATATTCTAGAAGAACATTTGGAACATGTGAGAGCAGTACTGCAGTGCATGAGAGAAAGGCAACTATATGCAAAGATAGAGAAGTACGAATTTTCCATGACTTCAGTTGAGTTTTTGGGTTTCATTGTATCGGACAAAGGGGTGATGATTGATCCTCACATAATCACAGCGGTGCAACAATGGGCTCCTCCGCAAACAGTATGAGAAGTAAGAGAGTTTATTGATTTCTGTTAGTTCCCACGAAAGTTCATAAAAGAATTCAACAAGATTGCAGCTCCACTTATAGAGTTAACTAAAGCGAAAGGTTGCTTTGTGTGGGGACCAAGAGAACAAGATGCCTTTGAGCAGCCCAAACAGGTGATGTGTGAAGGTCCTGTGTTGAGGCTACTAGAGTTCAACAAATAATTTGAGGTACATACAAATGCGTCAAGTTTAGCAATTGGAGGGGTCCTTATGCAAGAGGGATGCCTAGTGGCTTATGAGTCACATAAATTTTCAAGTATAGAGCTGAGATGGAGCACTCATGAGAAAGAGATGCTCGAAGTGATCCACTATCTAAGGAAGTGGCATCACTATGTTCAGGATAAGCATACAAAGATCTACACAGATAATATATCATTAAAGTACTTTTACACTCAGCCAAAGTTGTCGCCTAAGTAAGCACGCTTGATATAGAAAAGGAAGGACTTTCTGGTAGAGTTTGATATAGACATCACTCACAAACTAGGTAAACAGAATGTTATGCCCGATGTTTTAAGCATTGGCCGCCCTTTCCATGGTCGAAAGCAAGATGAAAGATTAGATAAGAAGGCTTCAATAACTAGATCCTGAAATACAAAGAATTGTGAAAGACGTACATTCCAGATTGGACAACAAGGCAAAGTATTCTATCATGAACAACATGTTGTACAAAAAAAAGGAAGTTTTGTATTCCAGAGAATGCCGGGTTACAACGTGTGCTCTTATGGGAGACACATGACTACTAGCTTGCAGGACATGGCGGACAAAGGAGAAGCTACGAGCACTTAAAGCAACATGTATTTTGGCCCAACATGAAAGCTAAGGTCATAGAATATGTACAAACATGGCCAACTTGTCAACTCGTTAGACAACAACGCATCAAACTGGTAGGACTACTACAATCGATGCCCGTCTCGAACTGACCTTGGCACATGGTAAGCATGGGCTTCATAACAAACCTACCGGCTTCATAAGGATACACTACTATTTTCATAGTAGTGGATTATTTTTCTAAGCAAACACACTTCAATCCAATGATGCTGCATATGTCAGACAAAGAAGTGGCCCAATCTTTCTTTCAGAAGGTGTTCAAATACCATGGATTACCACTTGCCATAATTTTAGATCAAGACACTCAATTCATGAGCGACCTTTGGAAATAACTTTTCTTGATTCTGGGAACATAGATTCGGTTCTCGTCCGCATATCATCTCGAAACCGGTGGGCAGACAGAACGTATCAACCAAACAGTGGAGAATTATCTCAAAAGTTATGTGCAAGAAGATAAAAAAGATTGGGAAAAACTGTTGGGTGTTTGTAGAAGTGCGAGAGGCACACAAGAAGCATACACAAGGATCACAAACGCAGCAAGACACACCGATCGGATGGATGGCTAGAATAGCTCTCTCTATTGACGATGAACTGAACTGAAGTAAGGGCTGAATAATATCCCTAAGTACAAAGTACCACCACATATGAGAGTATCAAGTATGTGGTAACATGGGGAAAAAAATCTAGCCAACACTAGAGTAAAAAGTGCCCATGTACAGGGAAAAGGTTCACATCAAAGCTACTCAAGGAACACATAAGTGTAACAAACCCCCCTGGAGTGAATGATGTGGACACATATAGGGAGTGAGAGATGAGCCCCCACAAGGTAATAAGCCTAAAGCTTTGCGAAACGCTTCAAACTTTTCCCATGGAAGAGCTTTGGTGAATATGTTTGCCACATTATCTTGTGTAGGCACATATACCAAATTAATATCTTCTGCATGAAGACGCTCTCTCACATAGTGAAAATGCACCTCAATATGTTTGGGCCATGCATGAAACACTGGGTTTCGTGCAACAGCCAAAGCACTCTGATTATCAGTGAGAATATGTGTAACAACATCAATCTCCATGCAAAGATCCATTAATAGGCATCTCAACCATATACACTCCACTGTAGCTGTGAAAACTGCCTTGTACTCAGCTTCACAACTTGAAGTCACCACTGTAGGTTGCTTCTTACTCACCCAAGATATGCATGAGTCTCCAAGGAAAAAGCAATTACCACTAGTGGACATGCGAGTATCATAACAATGAGCCGAATCACAATCTGTAAAAGCATGCAAGCATGGATGAATATCTCTTCCATAAAAGAGACCTAAGCTCAAAGTGCCTCTGAGATATCTAAACACACGTTTTACCACTTGCCAATGCTTAGTGCCATGGCTATGCATGAAATGACTCAATTGGGAAACTGCATACTGTATATCTGGCCTTGTGTTTCATGCATGTATAAGACATCCCAAAACTTATTGATAAAGAGAAGTGTCAAATGCATCACTTGATTCCTCAACTGAGAACCTAAATCCTGTTTGAATTGGTGTGGAAGCTGGCTTGCAATCCTCAAAGTCAAAACGGAGAAGTAGTTTTTCAACATACTTTGCTTGATGCATAACAATTCCCCCCTCAGCGGATACAAACTAGATGCCAAGATAGTAGCTCAAAAGACCAAGATAAGTGAAATCAAAAGTATGCTGCAAATCAGCCATAAGAATGCCAAGTTTTGCATCACATGACCTAGTCAAGAGTATGTCATTGACATAAAGAACAAGCACTATAAGATCAGCCCCATTTTTGCGTACATAGAGTGTGCTTTCAATCGGACTACATATGAAGCCAAGAGCAATCAAGTGCTTATGGATTTTGTCATACCATGCACGTGGAGCGTGCTTGAGACCATACAAGGATTTATGTAAGCGACAAACCATATGCTCTTTCCCTTTCAAAGTAAATCCACAAGGTTGCTTCACATAAACCTCTTCTTGCAAATCACCATTCAAGAAGGCTGTTTTTATGTCCAACTGATGCACTTTCCAACCTCGATGAGCAGCCAATGCAACCACGGTATGAATGGTAGTCATGCGTGAAGCAGGTGCAAATGTTTTCTCATAATCAATGCCATAGTGTTGCGCATATCCTTTGGCAACCAATCTATCTTTGAAGTGATCAATGCTACCATTAGATTTTCTCTTAATCTTATAAACCTACTTTGTACTAATGGCATTCTTTCCTTTTGGCAATTCGCATAACTCCCAAGTACCATTCCTATGTATGGAATCCATTTTTGATTGCATAGCACTCATCCATTGTGGATCATCACATGCGTCTTCAAAAGAAAGTGGCTCTTCATTACATGTTGTAGCAATAAGAGAATAATCCACAAAATTAGTTGATGCATGGTGAGAGCTTGATCTTGTTCTACCAAGTAAAGGTGCACTCAATTTGCTATCTTGCAAAGTTTGCTTCAGCCACTTTGGCATAGTCTATGCACTCTTGATAGACATGCGTTCATTATGTAAAACATATTCAATATGTACATCATGCGTGGGCTGAATTTCATGCTCATTTTCAGCCATATGTGGCTGGAAATTTCCAGCAGTTTGGACATTTTTTGGCTGAATTTCTTCAGCCATGTTAGGATGGAAATTCTTTGCATTTTTAGCCCTATTTGGATGGAATTTTTTTAGCCCTTTGAGCCTCAGTTGGCTGGTCTACATGGCCATAGTCAAGCGCACCATTTTGGAACAAAGGCATGAGCGTATGAACACATCTTGTGAGCTAACTGTTGGCTGTTTTTTGCATTCAAGTAGAGGGAAAACTGAATTTTCAGCAAATACCACATCTCAACTCACAATAGTTGAGTTTGTCAATGGATGTTACAAACGATATCCCTTACTTTCAGCACTATAACCAACAAATATACATTTCTTTGCTTTGTCATCAAGTTTGTGACGTTGTTTTGATGGCACAAGAGCATATGCCAAACAGCCAAACACACACATATGACTAACCATAAGCTTATGACCATGAGGGTGAGCAACCCGTTGCCCTAGTTTCAGATCCCTAATGATGCACCAAACCAACTGCTTGGGTGACTATAACAAAAGAGTGCTCCAAAATTCTCCCAAAACGGACCATTTCTATTTGAGCTCCTAAGCGGTCGATGAAGGCTAACCCCAATGCTAGACAAGTCTAGGTGTCCAAGGTTGCCTACAAGCTCAAATAGCTTCACATAGACTCACAAGTTTGAATTGTTATAAACATTCGCATCACAAATCTCAAGGAAAACATCTGCACTCCACACCCCTAAGTTGCCTATCACACATAGGATTATCTGAAAATGGGTACCCAAAAAGTCCCAAATCTGTGACGATGTATTTGAGCAGGCAAAAGTCATCGCAATCAAACAAGGTGATTCTACACTAAAAGTTTGGAGAAAAAAATATTGTATCAAACCACTTGACCCAAGTTTGTAAATCCATTTATACCAGAATAGATGCATTCCGAGTACAATGCAAATACAGAGTATGCATCTAGGGACAAACTACTAACTTACTAACTAACACTCACAAGTCACAAGAAACATCTCACTCGCTAACTCCCTAACCACATCGGTAGCATGTTGGTATTGTAGAGGGAACACGATGTTATCTTGTTTCCTATGCAATGCTAATGTGAAAGTTTTCCTCTTCCAGTAGAAAAGCATAACATGGCTCACATAGTAGGAACCAGTTCTCAAGTAGGCACAAATCAACAAGTGTTTGACATGGAGAGCTTACCTATCATGCTAGAGACAACTGAAAGGCGGGAAAAATTACAGGCTATATAGATTATATACCTATACAGGACCCATCGTGCAGCCATACAATGCATGTAGGCAAAGCCTCTCACTGGTTTAATGAAGTAGCAAGACTTTTGGGTGAGGGCTCTTATGGAAAGCAAGGCAAGTACCATATCTTTACATACCAGATAACATGAAGAATCGAAACCTTACCAAGCTCAAGGACATGGTGTCCACAATGCAAAACCTTGCAGTTCAGGTGAGGATGTGCATGCAACACTTTGCCTTCTGTGAACCATCTTTTCACTTCACCATTTTTTCCCATCGGAACCATCATTTTTTCACTTCACCATTTTTTCCCATCGGAACCATCATTTTCTCACTCAAAATCAGCCAAAATTTGAAAATTACAAAACCCTAAAAAATTAACCGAATTCGCCCATCAATCATGATCGACAAGGCTATCAATCGCAATGGACATAGCTATCCATTGTGGCCTATCGATTGCGATGGATGGTGTCAATTGTGATTGATGGGTCAATCGTGATGGACGGTATCAATCACGATTGATGGGTTGATCGTGATGAAGGGTGTTAATCACAATTGATGGGTTGATTGCAATGGATGTTGTCAATCAGGTTGGATAAATTTTCTCAGGTTTTATGCGTTATTTTGTGTCAATCGTGACCTATCCGTCGTGATGGACAAGTTTCTCACCAAATGGGCCTTTCAATCGTGATTTCTCTATCGATTGTGATGGATAGGGCTGCCCATCTCAATGGACAACTGTCAATCACGATGGACAGAAAGTCCATCATGGATGCCAATCGTGATGGATTGGATTTTTTGGATTTTTGTGCTTCTTTGTGTCAATCAAGTATATGTCACAAGGGACTAGATTTTTGCCGAATGCAAGTGTCAATCATGCTTTTTAAGTCAATTGTGATGGATAGAGGTGTCCGTCATGATGGATGCTATCAATCACGATTGATGGTCTGTCGATCAAGGTTTGTTGATCGTGATGGGCAGGCACCCTGTCGCGATGGACAGGCACCCTGTCGTGATGGACATTGTCAATCCCGATTGATGGTGTCAATCACGATGGACAGGGAAAATGCAATTTTTTTTTTGAAATTTTTGTGGGAATGTGATGTGCAAGGCCTCTAGACTATGAGTGTGCACTTAGTTTTACTAAATAGCCACTATTTGTATCAATCGTGATTGACAGAGGTCAATGCCCTGAGACTTTCATAGATATTGGTTGTACCTACTAGAGTTGTTGTAGCTGCTATGGATGCTCATACCTGTAAGAATGCTCAAGAAACATGCAAAAATAGCACATGCAAATTCAATCTCTCTCTCTCACACACAAGTGAAATGAGGGGAATGAGGTGGGGAAGGTGATATGACCAAAAAGCTGAAAATTCAATGATGATTGAGATAGAGGTGGGATATGGTTAGGATGATGATGGTGATGATGTAAGAAAGACATCATAAGAAAAATTCAAGAAATTACCTACGAATCCAATGTTACAACTCTACATCTTGCCATCACATGCTCGTCCTCGAAGCTCTCTCCCCGGGAACAGTTCTAAATTTGGTGTCACTCTAGCACAATGACAAGTACCAACATGAGGAGATCCACCTCATAATTGTCAATCTGTGGAAACATGAGGACTGGTATGATGACTGTGAGCAATTGAAGGCACAAGTGCGTGAGTGAGAAGCACACGATCATGCACATCCATACATACACACACACAATGCATGAAAAAGAGTGGACAATGGAATCTTCTATTAGCAAGCTCCATGAAAGTATACAAAGCTCAAAACGAGCTTCAATCTCCCACTAGCTACTCTAAAAAATGAGCTCTCTAGCTCTTTTTATAGTTTTTGACTAGGTTTTAGCCCTGTGCAGACCTAGTGTTGGGACTAGTTAAAAATTAGGTTGTAAGCTATTTTGGAGGCTCAAAGGAGCTCTAAAATCATGAAAATTGTTACATAGATACTTCGAATATCCCCAAGCTCCAGGACTCCTTGGCTTGCACAAAATGGAGTAGGAAAAATGGAAAATGGTATTTACAATGGTGTGAAGTGACCAAAATCACTGTTTGGGAAATATTTCTCCATGAAAATTTATGTGGTCTACTTGGCGGATCTACAGTACCTACTTTGTGTGCTTAATCTTGCTTGGATCTCCCTTTTTTTTGACTCCCTTTTGTGGCTTCCTTATCTCATAAGGCGCGGACTCCCTGGCTTCTATCAATAGTGGATACAAATGAAGGAGAGACTACAAAAACGACATAGATGATGAAGCTCAAGAGGATTCAATTCTTCTCATGAACATGACAATGGAGGATGGTAAGTCTGATGAGCATGTGTTTTACATAGA
Organism: Ceratopteris richardii; assembly: GCA_020310875.1. Classification (NCBI taxonomy): domain Eukaryota; kingdom Viridiplantae; phylum Streptophyta; class Polypodiopsida; order Polypodiales; family Pteridaceae; genus Ceratopteris; species Ceratopteris richardii. The sequence goes on along the minus strand of CM035427.1, from coordinate 174,348,427 downwards.
CTCATATTGTTGAAATCATGTAGCAAGAAATGTGGCTCTAGTCTCAAACTTGGAAGACCCAAAGAATAAACATGAAGTCCAAATAGGGGATGACACACGACATCCAATTGAGTAGATTGGTAATTTGAAGGCTTCAAATGGTAACATGAACTTACTAAGCATAGTACTTTGTGTGCCTACCATCAGAAAGAACCTTATCAGTGTAGGTCAAATTGTTAAGAAAGATTTTTGGGTAAGATTTACCAAGCATGGAGCATATGTTGAAGACCCGTATCTCATATTCAAGAAGATAGCAAAGGGAGAAAAGATAGGTGGGTTGTTCACCTTTGAAAGAAACAAAGAACATTTACCTATTAAACTATGGCACCAAAACCTTATTAGAGTTAGAGGCTTGGCAAAAGAGGCTAGCTCACATCAGAGAAAGAGCCCTCAAACAAATCAATAGATATCAGAGTGTACTTGGACTAGCCACCATATCAAAACAACACATGATATGCAAATTTAGTGCTTGTTCATTTGGTAAGTTACATAGACGATCCTTCACTAAGGAAGGCTATATACATGGAGATCTCTTGGAGTTGGCCCGAACATATGTTTGGGAACCCACCAAGGAACCATGAATTTCTAGATATGTGTCACTCATAGCTGATTGCAGTAGATGAACTATATTTATTTTATAAAGCATAAGGATGAAATATTTCATGCTTTAAAAAGTACTTAGCTCTTGTGGAGAATCAAACATGTAAAACCCTAAAAAGACTAAGGTCATATGGAGTGGGGTAATACTTCTCCCATGAATTTTATTCTTATCTTTAGGAGAGAGGAAGCAAAATGGAAATCACCACAAGACATGCTCTTGAGCATAATAGAGTGGCAGAGAGAAGAAATAAGAAAATTGTGGAGGGTCTAAGGTCCATGCTAAATGAGAAGAAGCTTCCCAACTTCTTGTGGGTAGAGGCAGTATCAATAGCCACCTATTTGGGAATAGACTTCCATCAAAGGATCCAGATGGCATGAATCAATATGACACATGGAATGGAAGAAGACCTAACTTGGATCATTGCAAGATCTTTGGGTGTATTGCATATGCACATATACCTTCAAGGATTAGAGGTAAGTTGGACACTAAGGCAGAAAAATGTATATTCATTGGTTATGAACTTACTGAGAAAGGTTATAGATTGTATAATCCAAGCAAAAGAGGATTCACTGCAAGTAGATATGTTGTATTTGATGAAAAAAAATCATGGTTTGAAGATGATTGCACAAGAATCAAGCTACCTTATTACCTAACGAAGGATTTTCCGACTCTATCAAGAAACAATGATCACACACTTGGAGCATCATGTGACTCTGAATATGATTAGAGGACCCCAAGAAGAGAAATTAATTCTTAGAACTCCAAAAGCAAAGCAAAAGTGCAGGAGTTGAGGGATTTAGTAGAATCCTCTCAACAAACAATCAAAATATCAACTAGAGAAAAGAAGAAGCAAGAAAGGTATGGCTATGATACATCATTGTTCACTAAACACTCAATTTATTTAGCACTTGATTCAAACACTTAGGAGTCCTCACCTTATGAGGAAGCAAAGAAGAAGCCTGAGTGGATGAATGCCATGGAGGAAGAGATTGAAGCCTTACAGGAAAATCATACTTGGGAGTTCACACCCAAGACTTCATCTATGAGGATCATAGGATCAAGGCAGGTATACAAGGTAAAGAAAAACTTTGATGGAACTATCAATAGGTACAAAGAAAGACTGTGGCCAAAGGGTATGCACACACACAAGGGATTGATTATGAAGAGACCTTCTCACCTGTGGCAAAGATGCCAACTATGAGAGCACTTATGAGCATTACAACTTTCAAGAATTAGATGATTTACCAAATGGATGTTAAAAATTCACTCATAAATGGATGGATATAAATGTTGGAGATAGACGTCTACGGAAGCACGCGAACAGCACAAGGAAGAAGAAGAAGCTTGGAGCACAAACACACAATACTGAATGTATTACTAGAGAATGTACAAAGATAAGTAGCCCATTAGGGCAATAGGCGTATATACAAGCCGGGGGAAAAAAACCTCCTAAAGAGGGAAAAAAGTGCCCCGACAGTCCTAGAGTGTTCACACACATCACTACCTAAATATATCAACAAATCTCCCCTGGGAATGATGCGGTGAACAAGGAGTTGTCACTCATGTATAAGGAAGTGCCAAGCTATGTGGAAATCACTCCACAAAAGGAAGTAAGCCCAAAGCTTTGCGGAAAGCTTCAAACTTCTCCCTAGGCAGAGCCTTCGTGAAAAGGTCTGCAATGTTCTCCTGCGTGGGCACATATGCCAAGCTGATCTCCCCAGCAGAGAACCTCTCCCTGACATAGTGATAATGCACCTCAATGTGCTTAGTGCAAGCATCGAACACAGGGTTCCTCGCAACTGCCAATGCACTCTGACTGTTAGTGAAGATGGTGGTGGCAGAAGACTGGCCAACACCCAAATCAGCCATAAGGCTTCTGAGCCACACACACTCAACAGTCACTGTGAAAGATGCCCTATACTCAGCCTCACAACTGGAAGTGGCCACAGTAGGCTACTCCTTGCTCAACCAAGATATACATGAGCTACCAAGCATGAAGAAAAAACCACTGGTGGACACACGAGTGTCATAGCAACCAACCCAATCTGAGTCAGAAAAAGCATGAAAATCTGGCGGTAGTGATCCCCCCTTGGGATAAAACAACCCAAGTAGCCGAGTACCACTCAAGTAGCGAAAGATGCGCTTAACTGCTTTCCAATGCGTGACTCCTGGGCAATGCATAAACCTGCTCATCTGTGAGACAACAAACTGAATATCTGGCCGAGTAATGCATAAGTAAATCAAGCATCCAAGAGCCTCCTGATAGAGAACAACATCAAATGCATCTCCAGCATAATGAAGACTCAATCGTAAACCTGTCTCCATAGGAGTGGCAATAGGCTTATAGTCTTCAAGGCCAAAATGCTGCAATAATGTGTCAATATATTTCGTTTGACACAAAGCCATTCCACCATCAACGTGCATAAACTGAATGCCCAAATAGTGATGCAAATGCCCCAAATCAGACATCTCAAATGAGGCATGCAAATCAGCCTTAAAACTAGCAATATGTGTCTCAATAGGACTAGTGAGCAGCATGTCATCAACATAGACAACAATGATCAAAAGCACATCATTAGCACGTTTAACATATAAGGTGCTTTCAGTTGGACTGTTCTCAAAAGCGTGTGCAATCAGATAGGCATGTATCTTCTCATACCAAGCACGTGGTGCTTGCTTTAAACCATATAATGCCTTCTTTAACCTGCAAACCTGGTTTTCATGCCCTTTCTGCACAAAGCCACGGGGCTGAAAAACATACACTTCTTCATGTAAGTCACCATTCAAAAATGCTGTTTTAATGTCCAACTGATGTACATTCCAACCATGATGGGCTGCAAGTGCACAAATGCTCCGAACAGTAGTCATACGGCATGTAGGTGCAAAGGTCTCATCAAAATCAATGCCTCTTTCCTGTGCATAACCCTTTGCAACAAGCCTAGCCTTATACCTGTCAACTGTACCATCAGGTTCACGCTTCAACTTGTATACCCACTTAGTGCCAATGGCCTTCTTGCCAGGAGGCAAGTCACATAAAGACCATGTACCATTCTTCATTATAGCATCATATTCAGATTGCATAGCAGCCATCCAATTTTCTAAATTTTGTGCTTCATTAAAAGAAACAGGCTCATTCTCATCACAGAGACTAGATGCAGCCATAACATAGCAATCTGATGCAAAGGAGGCACTATGAGAGCCTGAATGAGTACGATATGACAAAGGTGCATCTAATTTGCTGTCACGTAAAGTTTGCACCAGCCATTTTGGCATAGTTTTTGCCTGCTTAATATCAGCTCTCTCATCAACAAGTGCATCATGTAAATCTGCATAAAAAATGGAATGATCTGCATCATCATATGAAACCTGCAAAGGTTGAGAAGTTGCCTCATTAGGACCAGCACTAGCCTGTCCACCTGTAAAAAGAGGCATCAAAGTATCATACATGTCTTTGGAGCTAACAGATGTCTCCTTACTACATGAAAGCAATGGCTAAATAGCATCTTCCACAAAGACAACATCACGGCTAACCAGAATGCGTTTAGTCTGTGGATGATACAGACGATAGCCTTTATTTTCAGAACTGTACCCAACAAAAATACATTTTATTGCCTTATCATCCAATTTTCTGCGATGTTTTTCAGGCACTAATGCATATGCCAAACAACCAAAAACACGCAGATGAGCAACAGATAGCTTGCGGTCATGCCAAGCCTCATATGGAGTGATAGACTGCAACACTTTAGTGGGACACCTGTTCAGTACATATGCTGCACACATGACAGCCTCAAGCCAAAAACTATGTGGTAAAGCCTTACTTTTGACCATGCACCTCGCCATCTCCATGAGTGACCTGTTCTTTCGTTCAGCAACTCCATTCTATTGAGGTGTATACGGCACTGTACACTGGTGTTTTATCCCACGTTCAGCCAGAAATGCATTAAAATTTGAAGACATATATTCCCCCCCTCGATCAGAACGGAGGGTGCCCATTTTACATGCTGACAGATTTTCAGCCAAAACCAAAAACTGTTTGAAGCACATGAACACTTCGGACTTTGCTTTGAGTGGATATACCCATGCATGCCTGGAAAAATCATCGATGAAAGTCACGAAGTAAAGGTAATTTCCAAAAGAGGGTGTCTGCATAGGACCACAAACATCACTATGTACAAGCTGCAATTTCTGCGTAGCCCGAACTGAACCATCTTTTGGAAAGGAAGAACGCTGCACTTTGCCCAAAATACAGCTTCAGAAACATGTTTTCCAGGTGCCTCAAGTTTGGGCAAAGAGGACACCATTTCAGATTTCTGCAGGCGTAACAAACTAGCAAAATTCAGATGACCAAAGCGTGCATGCCAAAGCTTTGCATCTGACATAGCCTGAGAATCATGAACTGCACATGCGGAATCATTCACAGATCTTTCATAGTCTATGATCTTATACAGCCCACGACATAAAATGCCAGAATCAATAATCACATCGCCATTTGACAGATCATGGACTGTACACCTGTAATCAACGAATTTCACAACCAAGCCAATCTTGGCTAACGCAGAAACTGATAACAGGTTCTTTTTTATCCCTGGCACAAATAAAGCATCTGACAAAGTGAAAGAACTACCATCAGCAGTAGTCAGAATGATCTTACCAACTCCCATAACTGGATACGAGTAGATATTGGTGCATGTGACAGTATTCCCTGTAGGGGCAGGCTTGAGTGAAGAGAAGAAATTGCGCTGCGAGGTAATATGTTTGGTCGCCCCATTGTCAAAGTACCAAACATCTGAGTCTACTGCAGACATGCACTGATCATGAGAAGATGGGTCAAAACTGCAGACAGTAGTAAACGCCCATTCTTCTTCCTGCACAAGATTTGCAGACTCTGTTTTTGGTGTAGAGGCCTCTGCAACAACCATTCCAGCCTCTTTCTTCTTTGCCTCTTTAGCAGCCAGTTTTGGACAGTTCTTTATAATATGATCATTTCCTTTATAGTACTTGTAGAACAATTTCTGCTTTTCTGATTTCTTCTCATCTTTATCCTGGTTCTTGTTGATATATTTAGGTAGTGATGTGTGTGAACACTCTAGGACAGCCGGGGCACTCTTTTCCCTCTTTAGGAGGTTTTTTTCCCCCGGCTTGTATATACGCCTATTGCCCTAATGGGCTACTTATCTTTGTACATTCTATAGTAATACATTCAGTATTGTGTGTTTGTGCTCCAAGCTTCTTCTTCTTCCTTGTGCTGTTCGCGTGCTTCCGCAGACGTCTATCTCCAACAATTGGTATCAGAGCAGGTCGTCGCTTCTTCTAGGGCGCCATCGACACTCCTCCGTTTGTAGTCTCAGATTTGCACGAAATTTGGTGAGCATACTCAGAGTGTTTCCGAGATCAAAACAGCTTTGCTATGTGGTGCCAAAATCGCGATCTGAGCTCGTTTCAGCCTTCAAACGCACTATCATAACGCTTGTGCAGGCTATTTCATCCTTTTGTGCCAAAGGTATATACCAGTTTCTGTTCGCGAGTTTAAGCGTCTCAAAGTCTGCTACAGGTCTAGCAGAACTCGTCTGGCCAGTTCCGTTCAACTTTTTGAGATACAGTCAATTTTTTGCATCAAGGTATTTTAGTCACCAACCATGGCTGAAAGCAGTGATGTATTCCGTATGTTGGCTATTGAGGATAAGTTGGATGGTACCAACTACCCATTATGGGCTTATATGATGCGACATGTACTGGTTGCAAAAGGACTGTGGAACATTGTGCAAGGTGTTGAAAGACGTCCTGTTACACCTACGACTACAGGTACTACAAATACAGGTGCTGGAGGTGCTGGAGCTGATGAAGATGGTGTCGAAGATGATATTCCACAGATTCCTGTTCATGCTGCTGTTTCTGTTGCACCTACTGCAGAGCAGATTCGTTGGGATGGCAGAGATGCCCAGGCACATGCATTGATAGCTTTGTCTGTCAAACGTGCCATCATTCCTCACATTCGCTCTTGCAGAATAGCAAAGGATGCTTGGGATACACTTACCACTTTGTACCAAGCTAGGAATGAGACTCGTGTTGCTTACCTCCGAAAACAGTTGGAGAGTGAGCACATGAATGAAGGTGATTCTATGGACAGTTTTCTTACAAAGATCAAAGACTTGAAGGAACAATTGATTTCTGCTGATGAGGTTATACCAGATAACTCACTTGTGCAGACCGTTCTGAATGGTCTTCCTGATTCATATCAGAGTTTTGCCTCTACTCTTCGGTTGATGATGAAAGGCAATCCGAATGCCTTGTCATTTGAGGAGTTAGTCTCTGTTCTCTTGCAGGAAGATCAGTCCAGGCAGAACAGTTCCATTATGCGTGTTGCAGATCAAGCTTTCCTGGCTAGTCAGAAGGGCAAAGGAAAATGGAGCTCTTCTACTAGTAAGCAGAAATCTGCAAATGCTGCACAATCGAAGAACCAGGATAAAGATGAGAAGAAATCAGAAAAGCAGAAATTGTTATGCAAGTACTGTAAAGGAAATGATCATATTATAAAGAACTGTCCAAAACTGGCTGCTAAAGAGGAAAAGAAGAAAGAGGCTGGAATGGTTGTTGTAGAGGCCTCTACACCAAAAACAGAGTCTGCAAATCTTGTGCAGGAAGAAGAATGGGCGTTTACTACTGTCTGCAGTTTTGACCCATCTTCTCATGATCACTGCATGTCTGCAGTAGACTCGGATGTTTAGTACTTTGATAGTGGGGCGACCAAACATATTACCTCGCAGCGGAGTTTCTTCTCTTCAGTCGAGCGTGCCCCTACAGGGAATACTGTCACATGCGCCAATAACTCCTCTTATCCTGTTATGGGAGTTGGTAAGATCATTCTGACTACTGCTAATGGTAGTTCTTTCACTTTGTCAGATGCTTTATTTGTGCCAAGGATCAAAAAGAACCTGTTATCAGTTTCTGCATTAGCCAAGATTGGCTTGGTTGTGAAATTCGTTGATTACAGGTGTACAGTCCATGATCTCTCAAATGGTGATGTGATTATTGCTTCTGGCATCTTATGTCGTGGGCTGTATAAGCTCATAGACTATGAAAGATCTGTGAATGATTCGGCATGTGCAATTCATGATTCTCAGGCTATGTCAGATGCAAAGCTTTGGCATGCACGCTTTGGTCATCTGAATTTTGCTAGTTTGCTATGCCTGCAGAAATCTGAAATGGTGTCCTCTTTGCCCAAACTTGAGGCTCCTAGAAAACATGTTTGTGAAGGCTGTATTTTGGGCAAAATGCAACGTTCTTCCTTTCCAAAACATGGTTCAGTTTGGGCTACGTAGAAATTGCAGCTTGTACATAGTGATGTCTGTGGTCCTATGCAGACACCCTCTTTTGGAAATTACCTTTACTTCGTGACTTTCATTGATGATTTTCCCAGGCATGCATGGGTATATCCACTCAAAGCAAAGTCCGAAGTGTTCATGTGCTTCAAACAGTTTTTGGTTTTGGCTGAAAATCTGTCAGCATGTAAAATGGGCACCCTCCGTTCTGATCGAGGGGGGGAATATATGTCCTCAGATTTTAATGCATTTCTAGCTAAACGTGGGATAAAACAGCAATGTACAGTGCCGTATACACCTCAACAGAATGGAGTTGCTGAACGAAAGAACAAATCACTCATGGAAATGGCGAGGTGCATGGTCAAAAGTCAGGCTTTACCACATAGTTTCTGGCTTGAGGTTGTCATGTGTGCAACATATGTACTGAACAGGTGTCCCACTAAAGCGTTGCAGTCTATCACTCCATATGAGGCTTGGCATGACCGCAAGCCATCTGTTGCTAATCTCCGTGTTTTTGGTTGTTTGGCATATGCATTAGTGCCTGAACAACATCGCAGAAAATTGGATGATAAGGCAGTAAAATGTATTTTTGTTGGGTACAATTTTGAAAGTAAAGGCTATCATCTGTATCATCCACAGACTAAACGCATTCTGGTTAGCCGTGATGTTGTCTTTGTGGAAGATGCTATTCAGCCATTGCTTTCATGTACTAAGGAGACATCTGTTAGCTCCAAAGACATGTATGATACTTTGATGCCTCTTTTTACAGGTGGACAGGCTAGTGCTGGTCCTAATGAGGCAACTTCTCAGCCTTTGTAGGTTTCATATGATGATGCAGATCATTCCATTTCTGATGCAGATTTACATGATGCACTTGTTGATGAGAGAGCTGATATTGAGCAGGCAAAAACTATGCCAAACCGGCTGGTGCAGACTTTGCGTGACAACAAATTAGATGCACCTTTGTCATATCGTACTCGTTCAGGCTCTCATAGTGCCTCCTTTGCATCAGATTGCTATGCTATGGCTGTATCTAGTCTCTGTGATGAGAATGAGCCTGTTTCTTTTGATGAAGCACAAAATTCAGAAAATTGGATGGCTGCTATGCAATCTGAATATGATGCTATAATGAAGAATGGTACATGGTCTTTATGTGACCTGCCTCCTGGCAAGAAGGCCATTGGCACTAAGTGGGTATACAAGCTGAAGTGTAAACCTGATGGTACAGTTGACAGGTAAAAGGCTAGTCTTGTTGCAAAGGGTTATGCATAGGAAAGAGGCATTGATTTTGATGAGACCTTTGCACCTACATGCCGTATGACTACTGTTCGGAGCATTTGTGTACTTGCAGCCCATCATGGTTGGAATGTACATCAGTTGGACATTAAAACAGCATTTCTGAATGGTGACTCGCATGAAGAAGTGTATGTTTTTCAGCCCCGTGGCTTTGTGCAGAAAGGGCATGAAAACCAGGTTTGCAGGTTAAAGAAGGCATTATATGGTCTAAAGCAAGCACCACGTGCTTGGTATGAGAAGATACATGCCTAACTGATTACACATGGTTTTGAGAACAGTCCAACTAAAAGCACCTTATATGTTCAACGTGCTAATGATGTGCTTTTGATCATTGTTGTCTATGTTGATGACATGCTGCTCATTGGTCCTATTGAGACACATATTGCTGATTTTAAGGCTGATTTGCATGCCTCATTTGAGATGTGTGATTTGGGGCATTTGCATCACTATTTGGGCATTCAGTTTATGCACGTTGATGGTGGAATGGCTTTGTGTCAAACGAAATATATTGACACATTATTGCAGTGTTTTGGCCTTGAAGACTGTAAGCCTATTGCCACTCCTATGGAGACAGGTTTAGGATTGAGTGTTCATGATGCTGGAGATGCATTTGATGCTGTTCTCTATCAGCAGGTTGTTGGATGCTTGCTTTACTTATGCATTACTCGGCCAGATATTTAGTTTGCTGTCTCACAGATGAGCAGGTTTATGCATTGCCCAGGAGTCACGCATTGGAAAGTGGTTAAGCGCATCTTTTGCTACTTGAGTGGTACTAGGCTACTTGGGTTGTTTTATCCCAAGGGGGGATCACTACTGCCAGATTTGCATGCTTTTTCTGACTCAGATTGGGCTGGTTGCTATGACACTCGTGTGTCCACCAGTGGTTTTTGCTTCATGCTTGGTACCTCATGTATATCTTGGTTGAGCGAGAAGCAGCCTATTGTGGCCACTTCCAGTTGTGAGGCTGAGTATAGGGCAGCTTTCACAACGACTGTTGAGTGTATGTGGCTCAGACGCCTTATGGCTGATTTGGGTGTTGGCCAGTCTTCTGCCACCACCATCTTCACTGACAGTCAGAGCGCATTGGCAGTTGCGAGGAACCCTGTGTTCCATGCTCGCACTAAGCACATTGAGGTGCATTATCACTATGTCAGGGAGAGGTTCTCTGCTGGGGAGATCAGCTTGGCATATGTGCCCACGCAGGAGAACATTGCAGACCTTTTCACGAAGGCTCTGCCTAGGGAGAAGTTTGAAGCTTTCCGCAAAGCTTTGGGCTTACTTCCTTTTGTGGAGTGATTTCCACATAGCTTGGCACTTCCTTATACATGAGTGCCAGCTCCTTGTTCACCGCATCACTCCCAGGGGGGATTTGTTGATATATTTAGGTAGTGATGTGTGTGAACACTCTAGGACCGCCGGGGCACTTTTTTCCCTCTTTAGGATGTTTTTTTCCCCCGGCTTGTATATATGCCTATTGCCCTAATGGGCTACTTATCTTTGTACATTCTCTAGTAATACATTCAGTATTGTGTGTTTGTGCTCCAAGCTTCTTCTTCTTCCTTGTGCTGTTCGCGTGCTTCCACAGACGTCTATCTCCAACAATTACAGCACTGATCATGAGAAGATGGGTCAAAACTGCAGACAGTAGTAAACGCCCATTCTTCTTCCTACATAAGATTTGCAGACTCTGTTTTTGGTGTAGAGGCCTCTGCAACAACCATTCCAGCCTCTTTCTTCTTTGCCTCTTTAGCAGCTAGTTTTGGACAGTTCTTTATAATATGATCATTTCCTTTACAGTACTTGCAGAACAATTTCTGCTTTTCTGTTTTTTTCTCATCTTTATCCTGGTTCTTCGATTGTGCAGCATTTGCAGATTTCTGCTTACTAGTAGAAGAGCTCTATTTTCCTTTGCCCTTCTGACTAGCCAGGAAAGCTTGATCTGCAACACACATAATGGACCTGTTCTGCTTGGACTGATCTTCTTGCAACAGAACAGAGACTAATTCCTCAAATGACAAGGCATTCCGATTGCCTTTCATCATCAACCGAAGAGTAGAGGCAAAACTCTGATATGAATCAGGAAGACCATTCAGAACAGTCTGCACAAGTGAGCTATCTGGTATAACCTCATCAGCAGAAATCAATTGTTCCTTCATGTCTTTGATCTTTGTAAGAAAACTGTCCATAGAATCACCTTCATTCATGTGCTCACTCTCCAACTGTTTTCGGAGGTAAGCAACACGAGCCTCATTCCTAGCCTAGTACAAAGTGGTAAGTGTATCCCAAGCATCCTTTGCTATTCTACAAGAGCGAATGTGAGGAATAATGGCACGTTTAACAGACAAAGCTATCAATGCATGTGCTTGGGAATCTCTGCCATCCCAACGAATCTGCTCTGCAGTAGGTGCAACAGAAATAGCAGCACAAACAAGAATCTGTGGAATATCATCTTCGACACCATCTTCATCAGCTCCAACACCTGTATTTGCAGTACCTGTTGTTACAGGTGTAACAGGACGTCTTTCAACACCCTACACAATGTTCCACAATCCTTTTGCAACCAGTACATGTCGCATCATATAAGCCCATAATGGGTAGTTGGTACCATCCAACTTATCCTCAACAACTAACATACGGAATACATCACTGCTTTCAGCCATGGCCGGTGACTAAAATACCTTGATGCAAAAAATTGACTATATCTCAAAAAGTTGAACGGAACAACCTAGACGAGTTCTGCTAGACCTGTAGCAGACTTTGAGACGCTTAAACTGGAAAATAGAAATTGGTATATACCTTTGGCACAAAAGGACGAAATAGGCTACATAAGCACTGCGATAGTGCGTTCGAAGGCCGAAACGAGCTCAGATCGCGATTTAGGCACCACAGAGCGAAGCGGTTTTGATCTCGAAAACATCCTGAGTATGCTCACCAAATTTCGTGCGAATCTGAGACTGCAAACGGAGGAGTGTCGATGGCGCCCTAGAAGAAGCGACGACCTGCTTTGATACCAATTGTTGGAGATAGACGTCTGCGGAAGCACGCGAACAACACAAGGAAGAAGAAGAAGCTTGGAGCACAAACACACAATACTGAATGTATTACTAGAGAATGTACAAAGATAAGTAGCCCATTAGGGCAATAGGCGTATATACAAGTCGGGGGAAAAAAACCTCCTAAAGAGGGAAAAAAGTGCCCCGACAGTCCTAGAGTGTTCACACACATCACTACCTAAATATATCAACAATAAAGAAGTCTTTATATGGTCTGAAGTAGGCCTCAAGGTCTTGGAATCATAGGCTTGTCACCTATTTGTAGGATAGAGGATTCATTGTGAGCCAAGTAGATCCTTCCTTCTTCATCAACAGGAATCAATCAAAAGTCATATAACATTGTGTGTATTTTGAGGATTATAATAATAGGTAATGATGATGAAGCAATTAGGAGATCAAGCTTCAAATGAAAGAAGAGTTCAAAATCAATGACCTCGGACAACTCATAAACTTCCTAGGGTTGGAAGTAGTGTATACAAAAAAGGGAGTGCATCTTACTCAGAGAAAGTATATGAAAGACATGCTTGGAAAGTTCAAAATGGATAATTCAAAGGTTGCACATAGACCCACGGAGATGAACCTAAAGTTAAGTGCTCATGAAGGAGAGAAAATTGAAGATATAACTAGCTATCAAAGTCTAATTGGTAGCCTAAACTATGCTACCTTGACAAGGGTTGAAATTTGCTATCGAGTAAGTGTCTTAAGTTAGTTTATGCACACTCCTAGGAAACCTCGCTTTGAATCTGACAATAGGATATTGAAATACTTGAACAAAATAATCAATGAAGGTTTGTACTACTCACACATTTGATATAGACATCAAGATTTTCTCTAATGCAGAGTGGGAAAGATCTAAAGATGACATGAGAAGTACATCAAGATACCTCCCCTTCGTAGGTACAAAGCTAATTTCATGGTCCTTAAAGAAGAAACCAATTGTTGTAGTCTTATCAACTGAAGCTCAATACAAAGGACTAGCAAATGCAACTCAAGAAGCAATGTGGATCAAGACCTTGTATTTTGATTTTGGTCTTAAGACATCTAATCCTCATATTCTTGGGGATACGATTAGTTCATTACATCTTTCTGCTAACCTAATCTAGCATGCCAAGACTACGCACATAGAAGTGCATTATCACTATGTTAGAGAGAAGATCATAAGTAAGAAAATTCAGTTGTCATATGCATCTACTCACCAACAATGTGTAGACATGATGGCCAAGGCATTGGATGGAGTTAAGTTGAACATTTTCAAAGAAATGATTGGATTAAAAAAAGGTATTGACAAATTGAAGATTCAAACATCTTAGCTTGAGGGGAAGTTGTTGGTGAGATCATGTTTATAAGTTTCAAAGGTCAAACCCTTGAATTTATCTTTCTCAAATGTAAAAATGAGAGAGGGAGAAAAACTTGTGACTTGATGGGAGCCAAAATCCACGAATTGTTTTTGAATTTAAATTCAAACTATCTTCTAAGATTTTAGCACTACCTTTTAGGTAGAAGATTCCACCACTTTCAAGCTTAAAACATGTATATATACACTACCTTTCATTCTCGTAATATAATCAATCTAGATAAGAAGATACTTTGGTTTACTTTTTAGGAGAATAACATCATGATTCTATCATGATTTTATCTAAAGAAGATGTACTACTTGAGTGCTTTCCTCAAGCAACTTTACTATATGCTCAAAGTTGCTCCTTGAGGAAACAAAATTTTCATTTGTTTTACTCTATTATCCTCAATAGGCCCAATAATTTTTTCTTTTTTACTTGCCTCTTTATCCATACTTTGAGTCGCAATAGGAGTTCTAGCTATTTCCCCCGAATCACCCTCAAGAGCCATTGAAGAACTAAACGACTCAAACTTCTTCTTTTCATCAATAGTACCAATGTTTCTAGAACAAAACATATCTTCCGAATTTGTAACTGGTATGTCTTGACTCCCCACTTGAGTCAAAAAGTTACAATAGAGTGTTACTTAGATTGGGGCCTGTGTTACAAGAGATTGCTGAGGAGCAAACAATTTCTCTTTTTCTTTTCCTATGGAGTAAGAACTAGTGACACGTTTCTTTGTCTATTCTTTTAGAAAGTAGAATTTTGGGAAATGACGAGGGTCATGATGTTAAACCTCAAGGCCTTGATAAGGATGTCACAATAGAATTCAAAGCCTTTTCATCTTCAAGTGTACTTTGAGACCAATATTGAAAGAAAATGATAATCCCAAGCCATGAGTAACAAAACAACATAGAACCATAAACCCCACGTCCTCTAGTGCTCTCCCATCCAATTAGAACTTATTTTGAGATTCTAACGATGTGATTTTTGGACTATAGAAGAGAGAAAATGTGCATGAAAAAATTAGTGCCATAAGTTTCAAAAATTTGAGACAAAATAAAAAATAATGGATGAAAATTTAGAAACTTGTCCTCCTTTTCATGAATTTACTATTCTTTTTATGGTTCTTCGCATTTTGGCCCATCATGACCCGGTTAAAAACATTCAATTCTAAGCATCTTTATTTTTACATTTTACTTTAGCTTTGCTCTTGAACCTAAAAACATTGGATTACAAAAATCCCCAAGCTAGAGGAGGAAAAATCATGAAAGATGGAAAATATTTCGGGCATTACAGTGTGCTCGTATACTCTAGTATTAAGTACTCCACAAAGTAGACATATAAGTGATCTCGCTCATACTCCTTCAAAATTCTTAGATGAAGATTTTGAGCCTCAAGATTGGAGGTAGATCCTTGCCAAGATGGGTATATCCATTAATGAGACCATAATAACTAAAAATTGTGACAAAAAGTATATGGTATAAATGGATTGTTCATGATAGTTATGCTCGAAGAGATAGAAGACCAAGTCAAAGAGACAAAAGTAATATAGGATGATTTTGATTTTGAATCCATCATCATAGTTACAATATTATCATTAGAGAGAAAAATGAAGAAGTAAATGTTCACTCATAGGATAGGAAATTATACATATTTGAACCACTTGAAAACTCGAAGGAATATGATTTTGAAAGTGAAGAGATTGCCTTTTGTAAGATAAAAGAGGAATTTCTAAAAGGAGAATCATAATCATTCCAAAAGATGGAAAATCCTTGTGATTGTAGAAGTAGGAGAACAGAAGTACTAATGGGGGATTATTTAGTTAGAGGGGTTTTCATATTTGTAGGACAAGAGTAGCGAAGAAGAAGAAAGAATCATTGCACTAAAAGTCCCTGTGGATTGATTAAAATAGAAGATTAAAATAGCTTTTGTTGTTAATATAAGACAGAATAGTCACTCTGCATAACCCTTTAGGACAAAAAGTGTGCACAAGTACAACAAAAAATATTCCAACTGCTTGTGCAATCAACCTCTAATCGCCTCTTCACCTTAGCCCAAAGGCTTACTCTTGTGAACCTTTGCACTCAAGCCTCCAATAAGGTTGAAGGCATGAACACTTCTACTGTCCACATATGCACCTCCTTGATAGTACTATTGTCACACCTTAGTTGCTTCGTGCCTCAAACAACCTTCCTCTGCACAGACCAAAGAGCATAGAATACTCTCTTCAAAAGTCCTTGGCTCTCAATGTCTTTGAAAACTCTTCACGATTTGCACTCTCTGCACAATCTACACACTTTGCATTCTCTTCACTCCACACTTTGCACTCTCTGCACACTCGTTCTTTCTATGTCTAAGTGTATGTATGTCTATGTGTTTAGTTTTCCCTTTTTTGTTTAATGTATGATTTTCATATACTCCTTTTGCTTGCAATTTTTTTTTTCATATGCCACTTTGCTTGACTTGGCTTGCGTTCATATGTATATCTTAGTGGACCTTTGTTTATATGAGCAATGAAAGTGGATGTGGACACTTCCTCCTATGATCTCCAAAACTTTGTAAGTTGACTTTTGCATCCATTTTTAATACATCCAAGAAACTAACATCCTTCTATATTGTTTAAATAGTCTCAAAACTTTTGATTCCACATGGTTTTGGGCCGTGTGCAAGTCCTCAAGCTCTTTTGCAGCCCTACTATATGCTTGTCCAATTGCTTCACCTGTGTTTGTAAGATCTTTTTTTTATTAGGTATCTTGAATAGGAGTAGGATTGTCTCTAATTGTCTCTTTTTCCATGGTCATTCCATGTAAAGTGGGTTCTTGGCTCTCTTCTTCTTGAGTAAGCCTCCCCTTGTTCCTTTTCTGCATAGACATAGATTCAATTTCTTCTAAATGTACTACCCTAGTAGTTAGTGATGGCATAGTGGTTCCTTTTGAAACTTCTTCCTTATCCATAGAGATCATCTATATATGTGGTCTTGATAGGGATGCTTTATTCTTCACAAAATACAAATTGTAGTGGTCTCCAACTTCAAGGAATTCACACATGAAAATGTTTTGGTAATGTCCACACTCTACACACCTAAAGCAAAAGATTGGCCTTCTAGGAATATTTCCAAAGTTTCCCCGAGGACATGTGTTGTGAGAATTGCCTTGAGTTGATGCAACATCCATTACATTTGGTGGTGGAAAAGGTCCTATTTGGGCTCCTCCTTGTCCCCAATATATGCTTGTGTAGGAGTCCCTTGTGAGTGTCACTCTTGGGCTTCATGGCCAGATTCGTGTGTAACTCGCAAGTCAGATTTAAGAGAGGGCATTCACTTACCACATGTCCTTGTTTGATACATTTGATACACATTATGCACCATAGCCCATTCTTATTTCTTGCACAAATTTCTTGAAGCTCTTGATAGAGTTGTGCCATATCTTCCACTTGTTCTTGATCTTTTATTTTTGTAGTTTTAGGGCTTTGATTTCATGTCATAGTTGTGTGACTGCACACTCTTCGTCCTTCTTGGGCTTATTTATCTTTAAGTTCTCAAGTTCCTTCCTCAATTGGGCTATTTGGTCCTCAAACTCCATGGGGTATGGGAGGTTTGAAGACTCGACTCCATATTACTACCAAATTCACTCCAACATTGTAGTTATGATAATGGACTCATAAATGATTGCTATCAAGAGCACCAATTCCTTTATCTTGCATTGCATGTACACTTGAAGTGGCTTAGAAAGCCGCTTTTTGACAAATAAATCATGGGGGGGTTCTTGTAGTTTGGTCATAAGGGCTTTGGCTTTAGTGACAAATTCAAGAAACATCTCCCTAACACTCAATCGTAAGCCTTCCAATTCTTCAATGATGTTTTGTGTGGTATTGCCTTGATTGAATTATGTTTTAAAGGAATCCCTCATGAGGTTCCAAGTAGAAAAATGGTTGTCAACAATAGGCTAAACCATTTATCAGCCAATCCTTCCAATGTTGCTGGGAAGGGTAGCAAGAAAGCATTTTCCCTGCCCATTAACCCCCTTGTTTTACATAGGGCAGAAAACCTCTAGACATTCTTGTTAAAATCCTCATGTGTTAATTCTCTAAAGGAGGGGAATTTTATGTTTAATCTGGATAGTAAGTTTTGTGACTCTAATTGGGCTGCCATGGTCCCTACTGATGATGGGGATGAAGGGGGACTAGTTGACCTAAGATAAACTTTCCATCTTGTGTTTTTGAAAGAGATTCATAAAGTTTCATGAGCTACACATTCCCTTTGTGGGCTTAAGATGAATTACAAGGAGAATGAAAAGTTAGAACTTCAATTTGCAATGTCAAAACCTTTTGTACTTTCCTCTTCTTCACTTGAGAATTGTGATTCCCTTATGCTCAAACTGCCTTGTCACAGGGTGTGCCAAAATTTTTTGGGGGATTCTTTAGTTTAAAGGGCTTGAGTTTTTGTAGGAGAAGAGTAGAGAAGAAAGAGAAAGTCAAGTTGTTCCAAAAGTCTTTGTTCCTTTTTTAAAATAGAAGATTACAATAGCTTTTGTTGCCAAAATAAGACAAAACACACAAGTACAACAAAGTACTCCAAGTACTTTTGTAGTCACCATCCATGCCACTTTTTCTCCTTATCTTAATGGTTTACTCCTGTGCATCCTTGCACTCAAGCCTCCAATAAGGTTGAAGAGCATAGAATAATCTCTTCACAAATCCTTGGCTCTAAAGTTCTGTACACGCCCTACACACTTTACACTCTCTACATACTATGCACATTTTGCACCCTCTACACACTTTACACACTTTTCTCTCTCTACACACTTTTCACTCTCTACAAAATCTTTCTCTCCATGGTCTGAGTGTATGCATGTCTATGCATCTAGATCTCCCATTTTTTTCTTACCATATGAATTTCAAATACTCCTTTTGCTTTTCAACTCCTTTGTGTACTCCACTCAGCTTAAATTGACTTTCATTCACATGTGTATCTTAGTGGATCTTAGTGTATGTGAGCCTTGGTTGTGCAACCCACCTTCCCACTCCTTAGTGCACACTAGTAAGAATCATACACAAAAGGGACAGACAGGAAATATTACATTTTTCTATGAAAGATGATGAAAAAATGAATGTAATAGAGCAAGCCCACATAGTCTATTTTCAACAACATTTTAAAAAAACAAGAAGCTTGGAAGATTTGTGACATTCAAGTGTATATTGGAAAACTATTGCTAAAGTTTGTCTTAATTAACGCAGCACTTATCTATATTGCAAGAGAGCCACCAACCTAGAATTCTTCACTTTATTACGTGATTCTAGCACTAGAATGTAGTTATCTAGAAGAAAAAGTCTTGAGAGAATAAGCTCACCTTGAAGGTATTACTTCCACTAGGAAATGCTAGAGGAGAGATAAAAGTAAAATCTTATAAGGATACGCCTGCAGAAGAGTGAGTATCTACAATTTTTGGAGAAAGTTCATGCATACTCTTTAGGAGGACACTTCTATCTTGAAATAAAAACAAACAATATCATATTTGTGGAATTTTGGGGGAGAATATCCACACAGATGCCCGTAGCTTTGTAAAGAGATGCAATAGGTGTCAAACATCTAAGTATTTGCATAGAAGAGGTCAAATGCCGAAAAAGTATCAATTTTATTGGAACCATTTTTCCTCTCATGAAAGATCTCATGTAGAGAACATTTTAGTGGCTATATTTTATTTCAAACATGAGACAAAAGTAAAATCAATCGAAAGATGTGGTAAACATACCATGAAAAAAAATTGTTTGAAAAGATATTCACTAGGTATGACATTCTAGTCAACATACTGAGTCATAGGAGCACTCATTTTATAAATGAGGTAATTGAAAAATTACTAGAAATTTTTCTTATTTCTTAAAAGAAAGAAGCCTCCTATCATGTTCAAGACAATGATCAAACAAATAGTACAAATAGGAGTTTATGTATAGTGTTGAACAATCTAGGGAATAATAAATGGTCTTAGTGGGATTAATAGTTGCATCATATGTCTTGGTATTGTCAAATAGAATACAAAATAGAGCGAGGAAGTACAATTTTTAATATGGCGTATGGTTGGTGTGACATCCTTTCCAACGATATAAGCAAGTGTTGAGTCAAAAGATACCTAGAGCCTTTGATAGATGAAATTATTGAAAGACTTAAAATAGCAAAGCATCAAAAGGTGGAAGAATACCAATTACGAGAAGAGTCCAAACATCAGGTTAAAATTAGGATCCTTAGAAGAAAATAAAGGAAGAAGTGGAATTTTCAATAGAAATCCTATATTTCATGAATCCTCATGTGGATGATCAGAGGCTACATCTAATAATAAATAATTCAAGACATATATATGTGGAATGTTGGAAAAAAAACACCAAGATTCACCATCTTTGTAAATGAACCAACTCCTAGAAACATAGTTAGTTTTGAATATGTGTGCTCTCTTGGGGAACCCATCCACAAATGATATACTTCTCTCACTATCAACGGAAGCACACATAAGAGAGAGGAAAGGAATCATGATTATGAGGATAATCAAGATAGTTAGAACTTATTGGAGAGATGTGGAAAGAGATCAGAAAGAAATTTTCAAAAGATATCAATAATATAGAGGAACATGCCATGGAGATTTGCCAAGTTCTCCAAATTCAAGAAAGTATCAATCACCAAAACTTTCCCCCTAGTAATATAGAGCTTGAATCTTTTAAGGATCCCATTTCGAGCACACAAAAGCTTGAATCTTAGAAGGAATTTCATCAATGCAAGTATCCAATTAATAGTAGTATAATGGTCCAAGATGTAACTAGGTATGGATTCCCAAAGCTTTAGTATTGATGGAAGAACGAAGATTAGAAATTGGCTAACCAAGAGCTATTTATAAAAAATGAACTCACACAATGAGAAAGAATTAAAAAAATAAGGAAAAAAATGAAATAGATAAAATAAAGACTTGGAGACATCAAGCCTCAAGCCATGCCAAGTCAAATGGAGAAGAAGGCCCCAACTACAATTGCAAAGGAGATGTACGAAATAGAGTGCCTATGTAATCCAAAGACATATATACCATAGTTTGAAACTAAGAAGAGATAAGCAAAGAGGGCAAAGTGAGAAAGACATGAATCCCAAAGGAAAGTATAGACTTTAGTGAGCAATTAGCAAAACAAGAAAAATCATTTCCTCAATCTAGATAAAACTCCCTCTCTACCATGTGATAAGAAAAATAAAGAACCATAGTAGGATTAGAGAAGCATCTACATGCAAATACCGTTTAATCATTGCATAAGATCATTCGAGTTTTCAAAGACTAGATGTAATAGAGCCACATTTCATGAATGTGCACAAGAACTATTATGATATCCCTTTCACATGAAGCATGTGTATCATATGTTAACTAACTCACAACTTTATATTAATCATCGATCATTTTTGTGTTATCATATTATGCTTACTAATACTAATTATGAATTTTTGAAGCACAAAAATGGTGATAACTCCATTGCAACCACATGAGAAGGCACCAATGGTGGTGGTGGTGGAATCACTATGCTCAATCTCTGAATGGATCACGTGACCTTCCACTTATTCACTCACTAAATATAATCTTTAGAGTGTGCATCCTATAGTGGATTACCATTACTTAATTCATTATGGTTCAAGTAATGATCATGCTCAAATGATCTAGTGGGCCATAGAGTTTGAGAAAATTTGTAAGGAATCCTCAGCCTTGTGGGCTTAGATGCAATTGAAGATGCTCTAGAGCCACTCTCTACCTAGTATTGAATCTACCCTATCCATGTTCATAATTTGGAAATCCAAGTACCCCAAGTAAAAAGTATACATGTGAATGTAAAGGCTAAGTAACTAGTGATTGTAGGTGCAAGTAAATACCATGTAAGGCACTCTATAACATGACACATTGACTTTTCAATGTTGTAGAAAAGGAGAAGGATTGATCCCTACTGTGGATAATAACAATCCTCCACAATAGTGACAGGGTCAATTCAGAAAAATATGCTACCATTTTTTGAATTCACAGGGGATATCTACTTTCAAAAGGGAAAAATGTTTTCTTGGAACTAGTCTACAAATATTATTCTCAAAAAATACTATGTAATAAAGTGTCCATAAAGGGTTTGTTGGGTTTGAAAAGACCTTTCGTTTGGAGGACTCAACAAACTCCATTTCCTTAGCCTTTAATTTGGACTTCTCATGCCTTTCCCTTTCAATATGCACAAGGAAAGCTACATGGCAGTCCTCTGTGGCGTCACCACTCCTCTTATGTCTCGATGGTTTCTACAAAGAAGTGAATAATGTGAGTTTGATGTTGTAGGAACTACATGATTAAACTATCTGAATGTAGATTGTGATTCCACTTCCATTCAAAGTGTAACATTCATGTTTGAACTCGATATTTGGCTTTGAATCATTGCATATATTCCATGATAGGCAATAATCTTATCTAGAAACTCTATCACAAGATCTTGATGCCAAGCAAGACTTTCTACAAAAATTCAATGCCTAGCATTAAGTTTCTATATGCATTCAATGCTTTGCATCATGTTTCTACATAAAACTAATGCCTAGCATTGATCTTGATCTAAATCTATGTCTAGCATTGATCTTTATTTAAATCGATGCCTAGCATGGATCTTGTACATGAAGTCGAGGCCTAGCATCGACTATATACATAAATTGATGTCTAACATTGATCTAGCATCAATTATGTAGATAAATGTGATGCCTAGCATCTAATGAAATCAAAATGTTTTTCAAATAAAAGTACTCACCTGATCGTGGAACAATATAAAATATTCTGATAATGCTTTATATGAAGAGGTAATGGGGTATTTAGCATAGACTTCATCCCAAGTCAATTACTGAAGCCTACTCATCATGAGCTCTTGTATCTTCATATAAACCTTATGATTGCATTGAAAGTAGATGGTTGGTTATTGAAAGGATTCCAATTCCATGACTTCCTAAAGTTGCACCACCATCTTGTCAAGGCTCAATTCCTATGATATAACCTTTGATATTGTTGAAACTATCATTGTGTCCTCCTTAATGTCTTGTAGAGCCCTCCAAGGGGTGAGATTCATGTCTTGAATAGCTTCTTCTATCGCGAGTTCAGACTTCTTTCCCTTTCGCTTTATATCTACATGGGGGTCAAGCTTTGCATTCTTTTGCTTCTGACCTTTCACCTCCTTATTCTACCACATGATGAATATCCTATCTTGGAGATCCTAGAATCTATCTATCTATCTATCTATCTATCTATCTATCTATCTATCTATCTATCTATCTATCTATCTATCTATCTATCTATCTATCTATCTATCTATCTATCTATCTATCTATCTATCTATCTATATCTTGAAGGCCAATTGAAACCATGGGCCAAATTTCTTTAGTGCATCTGACTTAACATTCTCATTCATAGTTATCTTGAACTCAATGAGAAATTGCTTCCTTAGGTTGGGATGCAGCCTACTGCTCTATTCTAAGTGCATCAACATATTCATGATGGAAAAAACAAATGCTCAATGGAAGACATCTTTTGCCTGTAGTAATTTTCATTATTGTGATCTCAAGCTAGGAGCTTTGCTTCCTATGTAGTCCAACCAACATATATTCTACACTCTTCATACCTAAAGAACTATGTAGTACATTACTCCTTTATGAGATGTCTTTAGGCCTCTATAGAGTGTGAACCTCCAATGACATAATAAGTGTAGTCTTCAAATAAATGTTTTTTGAATTCCTCAATGGAATTGCACTCATTAGGATCAACCATAGCCAAGAAGGGCACAATAGTTGTGTAATACAGTGATAACAGCCTTGAAAGATAGGAGATGGTTGAACTATATCCTAAGAGGGAGGATTTGGAAGTAATCCTCAACCATGGCTTTTGGGGCAAGTGGTCAGGCCATCACATTCCTAACGAAGAGGTTGTGAGTTCAATTCCTTAAAGTCATATCAAAGCCTAGGAAGTAGGCTTGGGAAAGGTGGATTGAACCAATGGCCTCTAAAAAAAGGTGCTTGGGCACTCTATCATGTGAAAGGGTAGGAATTGGGAAACCGGTACTTTGAGAACTCTATCCATGAGAAATTGGGCTGTATCTCTCAATCCATAGGTCAGATTGAGGCATGTAAGATATCATTGGAAAGCTCTCAGAATCAGCTTTCCAAATCCGATGACCTAGCCTAGAAGTGTGAGGTCCTTCGAAAACCTTGGGTGCCACTTGTTTGAGTGTTCAAGATACCAAACATGTGTGAGAACAAGGTTCAAGATACTAAGTTGAGAACAGAGTTCAAGACACCAAGGTTGCAAACAAGGTTCAAGAAACTATGGGAGGTTGAGGACATCAATTCAAGGGTACCAAGGGATTTCAAGAACTGATCGCTGATGCTAGAGGGATACATGAGTAGATCATTGAGGACAATGATCAACTAACGAGGGAAGAATCTAGTAAAGTGATAGGTAGGAGACAGTTGAACCACACCCTTGAATGATGGGAGAAGGTTGAACTATAGCCTAAGAGGGAGGATTAGGAAGTAATCCTCAACCATGGCTTTTGGGGCAAGTCGTTAGCCCATCACATTCCTAACCAAGAGGTTGTGAGTTCAATTCCTTAAAGAGTTGCATGTGGGTTGATCTTCATTTCCTTTTTCAAATTTTGTACATGAAGTTTATGAGGCTCCCTTATCTCAAGGGGCTTCCAGCCTGTGAGTGGGTCTATAGGTGGTCTATGAATGATGATAATTGGCAAGTGGAAGAGCTACCCTTCCTCACATTCTCTCTCTTCATATTCTTCTCTATAAGAAAAACCCCACATGTGAGTTCCCCTCTATGGGTAATGATCTCATCCTGTGATTCTGAGCTTTCCGCGGATTCTATGTCTGAGTGCTTACTCTTCTTTTTTTGGGCTTCTTTCAAATTTTCTCTAACCCTTGGACTTCATAGGTGTAGTTTTGATTTGCTACGTTGGCATGATATTTCCTTGTATCAAGGGGAGTAGGTCAACAATGAAGTTTTTTTATTTCTTGTAAATCTCTGCAAGCCTCTCTGGGACACACCATTCTGGGCAGAGCATGTCCATTTTTCTTAATCCTTTTATTGCCTTGACTAGGAATATAAGGATGTCTAAATCCCCATCCTCCTAATCAAATTTGAATACCAAACCATATTGAAACTCCTGTGTGGTTGTTATCTCTCCCTTCCCATAGGCACTTGCAAATAGAAGAAATATTGCATTTTGTTTTCTCTTACTCAAGGCACTACTCAAGGTTCTTCATATCTCATATGGGCTTCTTCTTTCTCACAACGTCAAGATCCCTGGAATTTCCCTTCCTCGTTACCTCTTCCTGAATGGGATTCACTATGCTATGAACACTTGATGAGTGACCTATTGGATTGCTAGCTTGTTCAAAGGATTGAGTGAAGATTGTCACTCTTTACCTCATTTCCCATTTTCATTCACCAAAGATGAGCTTCACCTTGAATGTCTTTACAGCCTTCTTTGTGCTTGTCAGAGTCCCTAAAAGATATGATGCAAGTGTTGAGCCAATGAAAAGAGGTCAAGAAAAATTTAACTCTAGTTGATGTGAGGTGTTGACTTCTTGCGCAAACCATGTTGCCCATTGCATTTATGAAAGAATTCAAGGTGTAGCATTGACTTCTAAGATAAACTTGATGCTAGGCATCGATTTTGCACAAGAGGGTGATGCCATGAATTAGCTTTGCACAAAATAGTGATGCTAGGCAATGACCTCTCTCCTAAAGGTAATGCCAGACATCAACATTTTGTGGGAAGTTGATGCTTAGCATCAAATTCCTACATAAAGTCCATGCTTAGCATCGAGTTTGTGCTCGAGTTCATTGCTAGGCATCGACTTCCCTCATAAACTTGATGTGAGGCATCAACCCCATGGATGAAAGTAGTGAGTATATAAACTTGTAAAATGCCTCCAAATGAATTTGATGCAAAGAAAATATACGAAATTCATCATGTAAATTTTGGAATACTTTTCAATGATAAGACTTGTATTACCATGAGACATTCTACCTGCAACATTCTCTTCATTTCTAAACTTCATGAGTTTTCTATACTTTCTCTCTTTAGGATATTTCTGCTCTCTATGTTGTTTCTCAATTCTCGGCTCAGTCAAAAATGAGATTAAGCTACTCTCATTTATTATAGATACCAAGGAGATAAGCAAGTAACCAAATACTGAGTCGAACTATTTGTGATTGTTTTAAAACTCTTTCACTAGATAAATAAAGCTTTTCACAACATTTTTTTGCATAAAACTTTTTGGATGGAATTGTACTTGAAGCATTTTTAGTGCTTCAAGTACAATTCCATCCAATTTCAAATTTTGGTCCTATGGCATGATAAGAGTTTGTGATTTTTTATAAGATACTATCCAAGTTTAAGTTTGTTGCATATTAAATATGGAAGGGAGACATACCTTTTCTCTATTTTTTATAATTTGGATTTATGAAACCGAGGTCTTTCATCTCAAATTCTTGCATGAGAAGATTATTCACGAACATATATCTATAAAATCATATGTGTGTATGCAGGTGTGTATGTTTATAAAAGTGTCTGTATGCATATGTGTGTGTGTATGTATATGTGTGTGTATGCATGTGTGTATGTATGTATGCATATGCATGTGTGTATGTGTGCAGGCATATGCATGAGTATGCATGTGAGTGTGTGTGTGTATGTGTGTGTATGCTCTAAAACCAACATTATGTGTATATGTGTGTGCATGAATATATGTATGAATATGTGTGTATGTGTATATGTGTTTATGTATATGTGTATGTGTGTCTCTTATGTGTATGTATGTGTATTTGCATGTATGCATGTGTATATATATGTCTATGTATATATGTGTGTATATGTGTGTATGCATCATATGCATGAATATATATATATATA
>CM035427.1:174134331-174319331 GCA_020310875.1 Ceratopteris richardii | reverse complement strand
GAGAATCTCAATAATTTTTATCATTACTTGGGTTTGATTTCTTTGTGTTTTTTTTTTTTGCGTGGTTGAAAATAATATGAAACCTTCATGAATGGGAGCATATTTCTGGTTCACATGATGGCTTCATATGAGATGGTTCTTGCATGTTGAATTAGGAATCTAATTACATGGGCCCAAAAGAATCATGAGCTCCTTCTTTAAGTACTTTTCTTTAGGTTGAATACATTCTAAAATGAATCTCAAAGGTGTTGATGCCACTTTTTCCAGGACCAGTGAAAATACTGCTTCATCTCTAAAAAAAATTCCATGCAGTGCCCCATGTTTGCTTTTATATATACACACACTCTGTGTGTTTTTTTTAATGTTTAATTTTTTTTGTTTTAGTATTCAAGCACCTCTTCAACATCAGGGTGACTTATGACTGTGGATTCCATTGGATTACAATCCCTGAAAGAGATGCAAACAAGCACAAAGATAAAAATTTCCTGTACATCATCGAAGAAGCCATGGTTTGCTGAGCGTGAAGAAGGAGCCATGGTTTACTGAGCGTGAAGAAGAAGGATCAGAGAACTGATGAATTCAATGAAAGTTCCGTGCAGCTTCATGATATGTAAAAAAAAAAAGAAAAAAAAAAAAAAAGATGCGATGAACTCTTCCTGCGAGAAGCAAGGGCGGGGCGGCTCATCGACTAGTCGCTCGCTCGGTCTCCTTCTTGACGAGTCAGTCCGCGTGCACGCACGTTGCTTGAGCAGCACCATATAAGCCACTGTATAGTATGATCAGAAGAAGCCGCTCCGGTTCATTACTCATCTCCCTCACCTCTCCAGAGCTCGGCTGCTGCAGCCTGCGCTGTGTTCCCCACGAATCCCATCATCCATATCCATTATTCCTTGCTAGGTCTGTACACTGTAGTCTTCGTCTTATATAGCAGAGCTCACGTTCCGTCACCATAGAATGAAGACTTCTACAATCCTTCTCTCCGCCACCGCTCTGCTCTGCGTAGTCCTCGCTGGCTTTTATGCTGAGATCTCCGCGAACGCGGAGAGCTTCAGTTTGCAAAGCGGAAAGCTTAGCAGCAGCGATCTGGTGTCTGTGGTCAATGGCAAAGTCGACCCCACGAATGGCACGCTGGTTCTGGACGCGACCTCGGGGGATGCGCAGGCGTTCTACAAGACGCCGGTGAACGTGTACAACCTGGCCGATCGCTCTGTCGAGTCCTTCTCCACCTTCTTCACGCTGTCGTCGAACGCAACCAGCGGCAACGGGACTGTGGCTTTCGTGATGGTCGCAAAGCCCGGAGCCACGCCGAGCCTCACAGACGCAAGAAAGACGTTTACGGTGGAGTTCAACGCTACCTGCTCGCCGGGCTCCTTCAGTCGCGGAGGACCGATGTCCCGGCGTGGATTGCGCGGCTATGGCGGAGATGGCTACTTTGGAGGCTTCGGTGGCTTCGGGGTAGTTGAGTACGTCAATGATAGCAGTGTTTCCGCACAGAACACGAGTGGGTATGGACGGGGATGGAATGATACAGCGGCAGATGGTCCCTACTTCTGCTCACAGGAGATACCGACGGACATCCCAAACGCTACCTTCCAGTATCAGGTGGTGTTGGAGTACAACGCCAGCACGCAGGCGGTGTCGGTTGGAACCCCAAGCTGTGGCACCGGATTTATACGCACAACCGTCTTCGACTTACGCAACCTTTCCGATGTCATCACAGGTCCCGTCTACGCCGGCTTTATTGTGACAGGCGGCGGCGTCTTCAGCCTCTCACAGTGGAACTTCACCGGCAACACGAACACCAGCAGCGTTTTCAACCTCGCCTACCTCATCGCTCCCGGTGACGTTAGCGGCAATGGAGGCGGAGACTCTGGAGAACACCAGCACCATCATGACCGTGGACTCGCGAAGCGTTATATCATCTTGACCGCTGTCGGAGGGGCGTGTGTCGCCATAGCAGCAGTAGCATGCCTCTGCTGCTGCTTGTGTATGGTGAAGAAGAGGAGATCGACAACCTGCACCAAGTCCGTCGCCAAGAACGCCCACTCCTCGGGCAGCAGTGCTGTAGTTTTCGACGCTGTGAAAACGCATGCCGTTCATAGGGATACCGCTCCTCTCAATCCCCAGCCCAACTCTGTCACGTCGACCCAAACAGGAAGCTGGCTGCAGCCGGTCGCTCCTCGCTAGAGCTCCGCCATCATCATCATCATCATCATGTATTCCTTATCGGTACAGCAGCTGCGCATTAGGACACTGATACATACACACAGCAGCATCATCACCACCATCATCATCATCATCAGAATTCCTTATCGGTACAGCAGCTTCATATTCGTTTGCATGACAAATCCCGAACCCCATATTTTTTGTTTCTGTCCTTGTAAAGTTCCATTTTTGTGTAATAAAAGGCATTATTTGTTATTACAAATGCTTATCCGGAGCTCAGCCGTTCTATTTACAAAGGGAAATCTTAAAACCTAATCTTAAATATAAAGATCTAATTAATCTTGATATTTAATCTTAATATTTAATCTTTGTCGATTTAATCATTAATCTTAATATCTAATATTTAAGCTCAATACTCATGACTGGTTGTTGAACAATCTGAGAACACATGAACGATGAAACTCACTACTCCTGACTGGTTGTTGATCAATCTGAGAAGTCGATCTCTTCTCGATTTGAGAAGGCAAGAACGATAAAACTCTTTTATGTGTAGGCCTATTTAATCTTAATATCTAATATTTAAGCATAGATCTATTAATTAATCTCTTTTATGTAAGCTCGCTATGAATATCTTCTCAATCAAACCCTTTTAACTGTATATCATGAATATTTAAAATCAAAACCTTCAGTGCACATGTTTATGATTAATATTGTCATTTGAAAGCTCCATACGCAGGAATTCTTTTTGAATTTTAGAGTATATGAATAATAGAACTCTTGATATCGTTAACTTCAAGAAACTTTTAAGATTGAAATTTCTTGGCAATCGCTTGGAAATCGAACAAAAATTACTTCCATTGTCCTACACCTACATAAATTGTGAAAGGATAATCGAACAACAATTACTTCCATTGCCCTTCACCTACATATATTGTGAGAGGATAATCGAACAAAAATTACTTCCATTGTCCTACACCTACATATATTGTGAGAGGAGGTGATGTACGTGGTCTTGAAGATTATGATCTTCATTTTCCTAGTTCCACTATAGTTCTTATGACAGTAATTTTTTAGAGAAAATTCATTTGGATGGCAGGGATGGCAGGGATGCATTAAGGGCAAAGATAGAGTGAGGTTCTCTACTAGTAAATAGAATTTTGATAATGATACACAATCAAAGAAGGAAGATTAAGATGAAAGAAAAGCAAAAAAGTAGAAATAATTTTGCAAGTATTGTAAAAGGCAAATGATCATGTCATTAAGGGTTATTCAGTAAAGATGAAAGAGGATAGAATGGTTGTTGCAAAGGCCTTTACTCATAAAATTGAGACTATAAACTTGTTGAGAACAAAGAATGTGCATTTTACCATTGAATGTAGTTACAATCCATCTTCTCTTGATATAGTCTATAGTGGACTTAGATGTTTGTTATTTCGATAGTGGTACAACCAAACATATTATCTCATAGTTTAGTTTCTTTCACTTCACTTGAGACTATAACACTATCCCTTGTGCTAACAACTCCTCTTATCCTATTATGGGAATGTAGTTCTAATGTCCAACTGATGCACATTCCAACCACGATGAGTTGCAAGTGCACATATGCTATGAATAGTAGTCATTGAGTAAGTAGGAGCAGAGGTCTCATCAAAATCAATGGCTTTTTCTTCAGCATAACCCTTTGCAACAAGCCTAACTGTCAAATGTTCCATCACGCTTATGCTTCAACTTCTATACCCACTTAGTGTCCATGGCCTTCTTGCCAGGAGGCAAGTCACATAAAGTCCAAGTACCATTTTTCGTAATAGCATGATATTCTGATTGCATAACAGCCATCCAATTTTCATAATTTTGTGCTTCATCAAATAAACAGTCTCATTCTCATCACATAGACTAGATGCTGCTATAACATAGCAATTTGATGCAAAAGAAGCACTATGAGAGCCTGAACGATTACTATATGATAGAGATGCATCTAATTTGCTATCCTGCAAAGTCTGGACTAGCTATTTTGGCATAATTTTTGCCTTGGCATAGTTTTTGCCTCCTCAATATCATCTCTCTCATCAACAAGTGCATCATGTAACTTTGCATCAGAAATGGAATGATCCGCATCATAACATGAAACATGTACTAAAGGTTGAGAAGTTGCCTCATTAGGACCAACACTACATTGTCCACCTGTAAAAAGAGGAAGCAAAGTGTCATACATGTCTTTGGAGCTAATTGATGTCTCCTTAGTACATGAAAGTAATGGTGGAATAACATCTTCCACAAAAACATCATGGTTAACCAAAATGCATTTAGTCTGTGGATGATGCACACGATAACCTTTGCTTTCAGAACTGTACCAAAAAAAAAAACATTTCACTACTCTATCATCCAATTTCCTACGTTGTTGTTTAGGCACTAATGCATATGCCAGACAACCAAAAACACGCAGGTGAGAAACAGATTGCTTGCAACCATGCCAAGCCTCATATGAAGCGATAGACTGTAATGCTTTAGTGGGATACCTGTTAAGTACATATGCTGCACACATAACAACCTCAAGCTAGAAACTATGTGGTAAAGCCTGACTCTTGACCATACACCTCAACATACTCCATTAGTGACCTGTTCTTTGTGAATTTTAGAGTATATGAATAATAGAAATCTTGATATCGTTAACTTTAGAAACTTTTGAGATTGAAATTTCGTGGCAATCGCTTGGTAATCGAACAAAAATTACTTCCATTTTCCTGCACCTACATAAATTGTGAGAGGATAATTGAAAAAAAATTACTTACATTGCCCTTCACCTACATATATTGTGAGAGGATAATCGAACAAAAATTACTTCCATTGTCCTACACCTACATATATTGTTAGAGGAGCTGATGTAGGTGGTCTTGAAGATTATGATCTTCATGTTTCTAGTTCCACTATAGTTCCTATGACACTTTTGTAGAGAAAATTCATTTGGATGGCAGGGATGCATTAAAGACACATGCATTAATAGCTTTCTTTATCACGCATGCCATTATCCCTCACACTCGCTCATGCAGAACAACCAAGGATGATTGAGAAACTCTTTCCACACCATCCCAGACAAGAAATGATGCTCATATTGCTTAGCTTTGAAATTAGTTGGAGAGTGAACATATGAATGAAGAAGAATCAACGGGAATTTTTTTGACAAGGATCAAGAGTTTCAATGAGAATTTGATTATTGCATTTGAAATTTCTTCAGATGTTTCACTTGTGTAGCCTATTCTTAATGATGCATATTATTATCAAGGTTTTTCTTCTACTCTTTGTTTGAGGATTAAAGGAAATCAAATGGCCTTCACTTTAGAAGAGTGTTTTCTTGCAAGAAAATACCTCTAGAGAAAATGGTTCCATTATGCATGTTTTGGACCAAGCTTTCTTAGCTCATCAGAAGGGAAAAGATAGACTGAGCTTCTCTACTAGTAAGTAGAAGTTTGATAATGCTACACAATCAAAGAAGGAAGATTACGATGAAAAGAAAAGCAAAAAAGTAGAAATAATTTTGCAAGTGTTGTAAAAGGCAAATGATCATGTCATTAAGGGTTATTTAGTAAAGATGAAAGAAGATAGAATGGTGAAAGAGGATAGAATGGTTGTTGCAAAGGTCTCTACTCATAAAATTGTGACTATAAACTTGTTTAGAACAAAGAATTTGCATTTTACCATTGAATGTAGTTAGGATCCATCTTCTCTTGAATAGTCTATCATGGACTTAGATGTTTTGTATTTCGAGAGTGGTGGAACCAAACATATTATCTCATGGTTTAGTTTCTTTCACTTCACTTAAGACTATAACACTATCACTTGTGCTAACAACTCCTCTTATCCCATTACGGGAAGGCGGAGGATTATTCTAATTGCTGCAAATGGAAGTATGTTCACTTTATAAGATGTTCTATATGTACTAGGGATAAAAGAAACATGTTTTCTATGTTAGCATCAACAAGGATTGGATCATTAGTGATTTTTTATGAACGATACACAATTCATGATCTCCTTGATTGTGAAAAAATCATTGCATCTAGAATTCTTTGTCATGGAATATGTCAACTCATAAAGTATGGCAAATATGCGAATAGTATTTTGTGTTTAATTGAAGATTCTTAAACTATTTCATATGTAAAACGTTTGTACACACATTTTAATCATCTGAATCTTGTGAATGTGCTTTGCTTGCTACATTTGAAATGGTTTCCTCTT
Source organism: Ceratopteris richardii (assembly GCA_020310875.1). Classification (NCBI taxonomy): domain Eukaryota; kingdom Viridiplantae; phylum Streptophyta; class Polypodiopsida; order Polypodiales; family Pteridaceae; genus Ceratopteris; species Ceratopteris richardii. The sequence goes on along the minus strand of CM035427.1, from coordinate 174,312,935 downwards.
TAACCAAGCTTGAGGGACCTTCTAAGCATGTTTGCAAGGGATGTATTTTGAGCGAAATGAAGCATTCTTGATTTCGTAGAGATGGTTTAGTAAGAATTGAATAGAAATAACAACTTGTTCATAGTGATCTCTATGATCCCATTAGAGACCTTCCCTTAGGAATTACCTTTACTTAATTACTTTCATAGATGATTTCTCTAGGCATGCATGAATTTATCCATTCAAAGAAAAGTCCAAATTATTTAGGTTCTTCAAACAGTTCCTAATTATAGATAAAAATTTTTAAGCATGTAGAATGGGAACACTCCATTCTTGTCAAGGAGGGTAGTATATATCCTCTAACTTTAATTCATTTTTGTCTAAGAATGGGATAAAAGATTAATAATAGATGACATATACACCTCAAAAAGATGGATTTGTTGAGAGGAAAAATATGTCTCTCATGGAAGTGGCAATATGTATGGTGCATTGTCAAGCTTTACCACATAGATTGTAGCTTGAGGCTATTATCTGTGTAGCATATGTAGTTTACATGTATCCCACCAAAGCATCTAAGTCTATTAGTCTTTATGAGGCTTAGCATGTTCACAAGACATGTGTTGTTCAAGTGCATGTTCTAGGTTGTTTGAAATATGTATGAGTGCCTATGAGAAACACACAAAATTGGATGATAAGGATACGAAATGTATTATTATTGGTTAGAGCTCTAAAATTAAACTTTATCATTTGTATCATGCATTAGTTAAAAGGAGTTTGGTTTGTCGAGATATAATATTTGTGGAGGATGCAGTTCAAGCCTACTTTCATGTAAAAAGGATACATTGGCTAGCCCAAAAGATGTGAAAGCCACCCCATTGCCTTTGTGCACTAGTAACCAATCAAGCATACCTTGTAGTGAGCAGTTAGCATATGCGACTTGCCCATAATCATACAAATCATTCTATTTCTAAAGTTGATATACATGATGTAATTGTTGGTGAAAGAGTTGACATTGAAGAGGCTAACACTATGCCTAAATGGTTGGTGCATGATATGCATGATGTAGTTGTTGACGAGAGTTTCCATTGAAGAGGCTAACACTATGCCTAAATGGTTGGTACATACTTTGAGAGATAGTAGGTTAGATGCACATTTTCCATATAAAAATGAATTGCTTTGTCATACTGCTTCTTTTGCAACACATTGTAATGCAATGGTAGAAAGTGGGGGGATCTTCAGGATAGGTGTGTTATTCATTTCAATCTTTCAAGCATAACAACAAGATTAGGTTGATGAATAAACTTCTCATAAAAAGCATAGTTGTAAACATAGAGGAGATTTCCCAACTATGACACTACAAAATCTAAAGATATTTGTTACAAAAAAGTTTGTGATAAGTTTTCAAATCTTTATTTTGAAATGTTTTTGAGATAATTGTTACAACAAAGTTTGTGATAAATTTTCGAATATTTATCTCAAAATGTTTTAGCATCCATTTCTTTGCTTTTGATGATTTTAGCTGCAAGGTTGGTCAAATGATCTCACATGATCAGCAAATGACCAATGCAACTACACCTCAAAGAAGTTAAGGTATACAAATATCAAATATGAAATTCCATATACTAAACATAAATGTATGAATAATAAGAATTAGTTAATCCTCTCATGATGGAATCCTCTCTCTATCTCTCTCAATATGTGTGTTGTTTTCATTTTTTTTGCCAGAAATAGAAAATTTTACCTACATGAGCATATATGTGAGCATTTGAATCCTTCCATACATATGCATCATGAATTTCCCTAGACCTATCTATAGGTAGACAAAATGAGACATGACAAGTCTCAAAGTGCACATGATATTGAACTCCCACCGACTATCTCTCACATGGATAACCTATAGTGGATACCTTTGCACAATGCTAGGACCTCTCACAAGCATAAGCTATCTCAACTACAATTCAAAATGATGCTCACCTAACAATATATGATAACTGCTATCCTACAATCGATCAACTTTTATCAATCTCATAGGGAATGAAGGCACATAACATACATTTCTAAGTGTAAATGATGCTCCACTAGGTATCATGAGGCATACATCTCTTGCATCCTCAATGTCATATGCCTTACCATCAAGCATGTGCACATCCAGGGCTCTCACTTGAGAATCGACAAGACCACTCAAGAACTTGCGTAACATGGAAAGTGGCTAGTGCATCAAGCAAGAGATCCATACGTTTGCCACCCAATGAAAAAAAGGAATCTTGAGATGAAATTTAGGAGAAAGTGATATCACCATCATTGCCTTAATCAATCACCATAGACTCTTTCGAAACCACTACCTGATGTGCATCGCTTGCATGTCTTTGATGTCGTTATCGTTTCATTGAGAGCAGCATCCTCGAGTATCAAACTTGTGACCATAGTCCAACATTGAAGTCATTGAAAAAATCTATGTTTCAAATGAGTCTTCTAACTCCCAAACATCTCATGTGGTCTCTGCCATAGTGCACTTCTCATCCCCTCATACATCATAAACTCATATATAGAATCCAAAGTATGCAATCAAATAGTGGAGCTAGTCAATGTATTTAGATCCATCCATACATGGCAAGGTGTGTTGATATATTTAGGTAGTGATGTGTCTGAGCACTCTACGATCGTCGGGGCACTTTTTTCCCCTTTACGAGGTTTTCTTCCCCCAGCTTGTACATATGCATATTGCCCTAATGGACTACTTATCTTTGTACATTCTAGTGGTAATACATTCAGTAGTGTGTGTTGTGCTCGAAGCTTCTTCTTCTTCCTTGTGTTGTTCGCATGCTTCCTTAGACGTCTAACTCCAACAAATGGTATCAGAGCAGGTTGCCACCTCATCTAGGGCATCGTCGACACCTCTCCAGTTGTAGTCTCAAAATCGCACGAATTTTGGTGACCATACTCAGCACGTTTTCGAGATCAAAACCGCTTTGCTTTGTGGTGTCGTAATCGCGATCTGAGCTTGTTTCGGCCTCTCAAAGCACTATTGCAGTACTTGTGCATGCTATTTTGTCTTTTTGTGCCAAAGGTATATAACAATTTTGGTTCGCCAATATAAGCATCTCAAAGTCTGCTATAGATTTAGCAGAATTTGTCTAGGCAGTTCTATTCAACTTTTTGAGATACAATCAATTTTTTGCATCAAGGTATTCTAGTCACCGACCATGGCTAAAAGCAATGATGTATTTCGTATGTTGGCTATTGAGGATAAGATGGATGGTACCAACTACCCGTTGTGGGCTTATATGATGCAACATGTATTGGTTGCAAAAGGACTGTGGAACATTGTGCAGGGTGTTGAAAAACGTCATATTATTACAAGTACACGTATTCAAGCTGATGCAAAAGGTGTCGAAGATGATGATATTCTGCATATTCCTGTTTGTGCTACGATTTCTGTTGCGCCTACTGTAGAGAAAATCCGTTGGGATGGCAGAGATGCCTAGGCACATGCATTGATAGCTTTGTCTGTCAAACATGCCATTATTCCTCACATCCACTCTTGTAGAACAGCTTAGGATGCTTGGGGTAAACTTACCACATTGTACCAAGCTAGGAATGAGGCTCGTGTTGCTTACCTCCAAAAACAGTTGGAGAGTGGGCACATAAATGAAGGTGATTCTATGGACAATTTTCTAACAAAGATCAAAGACTTGAAGGAATAGTTGATTTTTGCTGATGAGGTTATACTAGATAGCTCACTTGTGTAGACCGTTCTGAATGTTCTTCCTTATTTATATCAGAGTTTTGCTTCTACTCTTCGATTGATGATGAAAGGCAATCCAAAGGCCTTGTCATTTGAGGATTTAGTCTCTGTTCTGTTGCAGGAAGATCAGTCCAAGCAAAACAAGTCCATTATGGATGTTGCAGATCAAGCTTTCTTGGCTAGTCAGAAGGGCAAAGGAAAATGGAGTTTTTCCAGTAGGAAGCAGAAATCTGCTAATTTTGCACAATCGAAGAGGGAAGACAAAGATGAAAAGAAATTAGAAAAGCACAAATTGTTTTGCAAGTACTGTAAAGAAAATGATCATATCATAAAGAACTGTCCAAAACTTGTTGCTAAAGAGGCAACGAAGAAAGAGGCTGGAATGGTTGTTGCAGAGGCCTCTACACCAAAAATAGAGTCTGCTAATCTTCTACAGGAAGAAGAATGGGCGTTCACTACTGTTTGCAGTTTTGATCCATCTTCTCATGAGCTGTGCATGTTTGCAATAGACTCAAATGTTCGGTACTTTGACAGTGGGGCGACCAAACATATTACCTCGCAGCACAGTTTCTTCTCTTCACTCGAGCCTGCCCCTATAGGAAATACTGTTACATGCATCAACAACTCCTCTTATCCTATTATGGGAGTTGGTAAGATCATTTTGACCACTATTGATGGTAGTTCTTTCACTTTGTCAGATGCTTTGTTTGTGCTAGGTATCAAGAAAAATATATTATCAGTTTCTACATTAACCAAGATTTGCTTGATTGTGAAATTTGTTGATGACAGATGTACAATTCATGATCTGTCAAATGGCAACGTGATTATTGCTTCTAGCATTTTATGTCGTGGGTTGTATAAGCTCATAGACTATGAAAGATCTATAAATGATTCGGCATGTGCATTACATGATTCTCAGGCTATGTCAGATGCAAAGCTTTGGCATGCATACTTTGGTCATCTGAAATTCGCTAGTTTGCTACACCTGTAGAAATATGAAATGGTGTCCTCTTTGCGCAAACTTGAGGCAACTGGAAAACATATTTGTGAAGGCTGTATTTTGGGAAAAATGGAGCGTTCATCCTTTCCAAAAGATTGTTCAGTTTGGGCTACTCAGAAATTGCAGCTTGTACATAGTGATGTCTGTGGTCCTATGCAGACACCTTCTTTTGGAAATTATCTTTACTTCGTGACTTTCATCCATGATTTTTCCAGGCATGCATGGGTATGTCCATTGAAGGCAAAGTCTGAAGTGTTCATGTGCTTCAAAGATTTTTTTTCTTTGGCTGAAAATTTGTCAGCATGTAAAATGGGCACCCTGATCGAGGGGGGGATATATGTCTTTTGATTTTAATGCATTTTTGGTTGAACGTGGGATAAAACACTAGTGTACAATGCTGTATACACCTCAACAGAATGGAGTTGCTGAACGAAAGAACATGTCACTCATGGAGATGGAGGTTTATGGTCAAGAGTCAGGCTTTACCACATAGTTTTTGGCTTGAGGCAATCATGTGTGCACGATATGCACTTAATAGGTGTCCCACTAAAGCGTTGTAGTCTATCACTCCATATGAGGCTTGGCATGATCGCAAGCCATCTATTGCTCATCTGCATGTTTTTGGTTGTTTGACATATGCGTTAGTGCCTGAGCAACATCATAGAAAATTGGATGATAAAGCAATAACATGTATTTTTGTTGGATACATTTTTGAAAGTAAAGGCTATCATCTGTATCATCCACAAACTAAATGCATTCTGGTTATCCGTGATGTTGTTTTTGTGGAAGATGCTATTCAACCATTGCTTTCATGTACTAAGGAGACATCTGTTAGCTCGAAAGACATGTATAATACTTTGATGCCTCTTTTTATAGATGAACAATCTAGTGCTGGTCCTAATGAGGCAACCTCTCAACCTTTGCAGGTTTCATGTGATGATGTAGATCATCCCATTTATGTTGTAGATTTACATAATGCACTTGTTGATGAGAGAGCTGATATTGAGGAGGCAAAGACTATGCCAAAATGGCTGGTGTAGAGTTTGCCTGACAGCAAATTAGGTGCACCTCTGTCATGCCCTACTTGATCATGCTCTCATAGTGCCTCTTTTGCATCAGATTGCTATGCTATGGCTGCATCTATTCTTTGTGATGAGAATGAGCATGTTTCATTTGACAAAGCACAAGATTCAGAAAATTGGATGGATGCTATGCAATTTGAATATGATGCTATAATGAGGAATAGTACTTGGTCTTTATGTGACTTGCCTCTTGGCAAGAAGGCCATTGGCACTAAGTGGGTTTACAAGCTAAAGTGTAAGCCTGATGGAACAGTTGACAGGTATAAGTCTAGGCTTGTTACAAAGGGTTATGCATAGGAAAGAGGCATTGATTTTGATGAGACCTTTGCACTTACATGCCGTATGACTATTATTCAGAGCATCTATGCACTTACAGCCCATCATGATTGGAATGTATACCAGTTTGACATTAAAACTGCATTTCTGAATGGTGACTTGCATGAAGAAGTGTATGTTTTTCAGCCCAGTGGCTTTGTGCAAAAAGGGCATGAAAACCAAGTGTGCAGGTTAAAGAAGGCATTATATGGTTTAAAGCAAGCACCACATGCTTGGTATGAGAAGATACATGCCTATCTGATTTCACATGGTTTTGAGAACAGTCCAATTGAGAGCACCTTATATGTTAAGCGTGCTAATGATGTTCTTCTGATCATTGTTGTCTATGTTGATGACATGCTGCTCATTGGTCCTATTGAGAAGCATATTGCTGATTTTAAGGCTGATTTGCATGCCTCATTTGAGATGTCTGATTTGGGGCATTTGCATCACTATTTGGGCATTCAGTTTATGCAAGTTGATGGTGGAATGGCTTTGTGTCAAATGAAATATATTGACACATTATCAGCATTTTGGCCTTGAAGACTGTAAGCCTATTGCCACTCCTATGGAGACATGCTTACGATTGAGTCTTCATAATGTTGGAGATGCATTTGATGTTGTCCTCTATCAGCAGGCTATTGGATGCCTGATTTAACATATGCATTGCTCAACCAAATATTCAGTTTGCTGTCTCAGAGATGAGCATGTTTATGCATTGCCAAAGTGTCAAGCATTGGCAAGCAGTTAAGCGCATCTTTCACTACTTGAGTGGTACTCAGCTACTTAGGTTGTTTTATCCAAAGGGGGGATCACTACCACCAGGTTTGCATGCCTTTTTCAGACTCAGATTGGGCTGGTTGCTATGATATGTGTGTGTCCACTAGTGGCTTTTGCTTCATGCTTGGTAGCTCATGTATATCTTGGATGAGCAAGAAGCAGCCTACTATGCCGACTTCCAGTTGTGAGGCTGAGTATAGGGCAACTTTCATAGAGATTGTTGAGTGTATGCCACATTTAAGCTTTCCACCTTGTAAAGTTAGTGCCATTTAATTGAGAAGACAACATTGTTGATAATACAAGAGACTCAAAGTGTAACAAGAGACTAAGAGATGAGAATAAATCAATACTAAAAATGAGACTCAAAGTGTACCAAGAGACTAAAAATGAGACTAAAAGATGAAAAAAGCATTGAGGATCTACTAGACCATGTATCCAACATAAGGGATGATGAATTCTTAACAACATCTCCCTTGTAAAATGGAATCAAGAACAAGATGACCACATGGGAATAACCATCTAAAAATTCCAAGAATCATACATGCAATTATAAAATCTCATTAGTAACCAAATGCTCATACAGTAGCCAAGAAAGGTGAGAAAAATGAGGTGTGCAAATGAGGCTTCAAGTTAGATCAAGTATGTGCAAAGAAAACAAGAAAATGCAAGTACCAACTAAAGATCCAATCAATCTCTCAAAAAATTTTGTGCAATTGGAAAATAAAAGTCATATCCAAGTGGCATTAAAAAGAGTATAACCAAATGTCTATACACAAACTAACAAAACCATGATTTCAAATGAAAGAAAAATGGCATAAACTGAAATGAGAACCGAAATGCCATCATACATGTCAAAACTTGACATAATGTTGGAGTTTGAGGTCAATGGAAGCATGCAAACATCACAACGAAGAAGAAAACGCTTGGAGCACAACACACAATACTGAATGTATTACCACTAGAATGTACAAGGATAACTAACCTATTAGGTCAATAGGCATATATACTTGCAGCTCATCATGGTTGGAATGTACATCAGATGGACATTGAAACAACATTTCTGAATGTTGACTTGCATGAAGAAGTGTATGTTTTTCAACCCTGTGGCTTTGTGCAAAAAGGGCATGAAAATGAGGCGTGTAGGTTAAAGAAGGTATTATATGGTTTAAAGCAAGCACCACGTGCTTGGTATGAAAAGATACATGCCTCTCTGATTGCACATGGTTTTGAGAATAGTCCAACTGAGAGCACCCTATATATTAAGCGTGCTAATGATGTGCTTTTGATCATCATTGTGTATGTTGATGAAATCTTGCTTACCGGTCCTCATGACAAGCATATTGCTGATTTTAAGCCTGATTTGCATGCCTCATTTGAAATTTCTAATTTGGGGCATTTGCATCATTATTTGGGAATTCAGTTCATGCAAGTTGATGGTGGAATGGATTTGTGTCAAACAAGATATGTTTTGGCACATTATTGCAGCATTTTGGCCTTGAAAACTATAAGCCTATTGCCACTCCTATGGAGACAAGTTTATGATTGAGTCTAGTTCATGATGTTAGAGATGCATTTGATGTTGTTCTCTATCAACACGTTGTTGGATGCTTGATTTACTTATGCATTACTCAACCAATTATTCATTTTCTTGTCTCACAAATGAGCAGGTTTGTGCATTGCCTAGGTGTCAAGCATTGGCACGCAGTTAAGCTCATATTTCACTACTTGAGTGGTACCCGACTACTTGGATTGTTTTATCCCAAGGGGGGATCACTACCACCTGATTTGCATGTTTTTTTTGACAGTGATTGGGATGGTTGCTATGACACTCGTGTATCCATTAGTGGATTTTTCTTCATGCTTGGTAGCTCATGTATATCTTGGTTGAGCAAGAAGTAGCCTATTGTGGCCACTTTCTATTGTGAGGCTGAGTATAGGGCATCTTTCACAATGACTATTGAGTGTGTGTGGCCCATATGCCTTATGGATGATTTGGGTTTTGGTTAGTCCTCTACCACCACCATCTTCATTGACAGTCAGAGAGCATTGGTATTTGCGAGGAACCCTCTGTTCCATGCTTGCACTAAGCACATTGAGGTGCATTATCATTATTTTAGGGAGAGGTTCTCTGCTGGAGAGATCATCTTGGCATATGTGCCCACATAGGAGAACATTGCAGACCTTTTCACGAAGGCTCTGTCTAGGGAGAAGTTTGAAGCTTTCCAGAGCTTGGCACTTCTTCATACATGAGTGTTGGATCCTTTTTCATCTCATCACTCCTAGGAGGGTTGATATATTTAGGGAGTGTTGTGTGTGAGACACTAGGACTGCCAGGGCACTTTTTTCCCTCTTTAGGAGGTTTTTGTCCCTGGCTTTTATACATGCCTATAGCACTAACGGGTTACTGATCTTTGTACATTCGATTGGTAATACATTCAGTATTCTGTATTGTGCTACAAGCTTCTCCTTCCTGCTTGTGCCATTTGCATGCTTCCGCAGACATCTAACTCCAACAAAATTTTTTCTTGGCTATGCAATGGCACTTAAAACACCTCAATTCGAGGTCTACAACTCAAGGTATAAACAAATATGCATCTGCTCTTATTATCATCATGACCTATAGCACTCTGTGTGTGTGTGTATATATATATATATATATATATATATATATATATATATATATATATATATATATATATATATATATATATATATATATATATATATATATATATATATATATATATATATATATAGCATTTGTAATGACCTAGATCTCTAAATTTGGATTGTCTCCTTCTAGAAAGTTGTAGGCTATGCAAACATTTAGAGTTGTTTAACTCAAGTTATTGTCAAAGTCATTACAAACTTTAGTTCTAAATCATTGTATTTGTTTTTTGTTTTCAACAAAGTAGACCTCTAAACTAGTTTCTACAGACCCCCATAAAACTAATAGATATAATATAAGCTTCACATACACATAGAACTTTAAAATGCCTCAATCCGACATTGTTTTCTTGAGTTTTAGCTAAAATACCGACTTTTTGTTAAGAAGTTGTCGACCTTCAAAATTTAACTTTTGTGTCCTAATTTTCCATTGAAGCTCTTTGCACCTAAGCCTTCAGCATGCTGATGATACCAATCAAGGCCTATTATGGGTTGAACAAGCAGAGGAGCAAGGAGGAGATGGGCAGAGAGAGAGAGAGATAGATAGAGAGAGAGAGAGAGAGAGAAAGAGAGAGGGAAGATGCATACACTTTTGTGGGAGCTGAAAGCCCACATAGTGATCTTCTAAGGGAGTGCTCTATAAAAAGATATATGTATGTGAACGTATGGATAGGGTAACATGAACTATACCTCCCCAAAAAAATTCATCTTTTAATTGTAGCTCATTTTTTTCCAAGTTCCTCTAACCAAGTTAATTTGAGATAAAAGAAATTCTTTTCTCCTTGAGATCCCTTCTTCATTGTAAATAATTACCCATGGGATTTATGTGGGATCTTTAACTTATATCTTCATGAGCGATATGTTTCTTAAGGTTTTTTAACATAGGCTATTTATTTTTTTAGGACCTCTATTTTACTTTCTTTGAGGGATCACCAACTATGTGTCATTCCTTTGACTTAATTAGTATGTCAAGTTTATCATCCAAATTTTCTTTGTCTATCTTATCCGTTCTCAAGTACCTTTTTGTGGATAAATTCAAGTCCTTGACGATCTTATCTTTTCATTATTGTGAAATTGGAATTCCTTTGTGAATTTATTCCTTGCATATTCTAATCTTACATTTGTTTTGATTCTAGATCTTAAACACAGGGCACTTGATGTCAAATGTACTCCTTAAATTTGACAAAAAAAATATTCAACGAGAGTATTTTTTTTCTAGTATCATTGAAATACTATGTCAACGATAGCTTTCTTCCCCTATTAAAGTTTTTCCATTCTCGAAAATTGTAGTCTTTAAGGAAGTTACTTCTTATTCCATTTCCTAAATATAAACTCGATTAGAGCTTTATTTATGTTGAATCTTCTTTTCTTCCAAGCTAACTGAACAAGTCATTGAATATCCTTGAGTTGAAGCTTCCAGTATCTTGAAATCCAATGTCCCATACCATCGAATCCACTTTATGATATTGTAAACCTAAGTGTCCCATACCATCAGGTTTGTACTCTCACCTTACTGTAGAAAACTTTGTCTATTACTCTATTATTGCTCATCAGGAGAACTTTTATCTTTTTGTTCTAGTCAAGTAGCATAGATAGACTTGCAAATTTTATACTTACCAATTCTTGTCTATACTTTAGAATACTTTTTCTTGAATGAAGATTCAATCTTTATTAAGATATTTCTTTGATCAATGCACTAGCAAGTATCTTTTATATGAAGTGTGATAATATAGCTAGTATTTTTGCACTAGACATTATCTTTTTGACATAGCTATGCATCTATCTCAAAGGAAATAGTCAAGCCAATTGGTTGCATCCTTAAACATGTTGGAAGGGTATCTCTTGCTCATAAATCATGTTCTAAAGTAGTGGTATTCATAGTATATTTCAACTCTCAAATTATCTTCTTTTTCAGTTATCAAGAGTTACAAGTCTTTACTTTTGAACAACTCTCTTTTGATGCTCTCAATGGTCCATATTTCTCACATGAAGGGAGAACCATATTAAAGAAATAATGCTTCAAAAAGATGAAACCTTTCATGATTTTGAAAGATTTCTTCAATACTAACCCATCATTGTGTGTAGGGTTTCATATATTCTTTAGCTTCTCTTTTGTATCTCTTTCAATTCCAAATTCTTATTACCACTAACTCATGGTTAATAAGAAGAATAGATTTATTGAACTGTTTTGTAAGTCCTTAGACTTGCTAATCAAGAATGCCATTGGTTTTATGGAACTTGAGAAACCATAAAGAGTTCTAGAATCTTAAGATCTTCTTTCCATGTTACCATTTTTTGTTTCTTTTGGATTATGCCAACACATAGAAAGCATAAGAGGATAATGATTATTGAACCACATCATATCAATATACCATTAAGATTCTATGCTTTGGACTTCATATTAAGAAGTCATTTCCTATCTTAAATTACAAATTATTTAACTTGACCTCTCTCTCTCTCTTGTCCCATCAACCTAGAATACATGGTACCATTAATTGACATGCACATGTGGTGCATACACATCTTACCTTTAGCAAACATAAGGTCAAGAAATTGAACCACCTCTTTAAGACATTCATGCAGTTCCATCTTGGAATTTCATTTTATGCCATCAAAGTGGATCCAGTACATGCTCACGAGTTCCATTATTGTTCATTCCATGTCATATTGAGCTTATTCTGTTCAATCCCTATTCTTTTGTACGAGATGAGTCCATTCTGTGCTAATGAGGAAACCTTTTTCTTTTCATCTATGCCGTAAATTCATCACTTAGGTAAGTTAAACGCATGCACCTTCCTATGTGCATATGGACCACTTACCTCGTTTAAAATGCATTCTTACATGCATCACTTTGGTATGGCAAAACAAAGCAAATAGGAATGAGAAAAATGAGAAAACGTACTTATGTTTACTATACTAGTTTTGTCCATCCTTTGTTCCTCTGTAGGAGGAAGTTTTTGTGTTTGGATAATTTGAATTTGAGGTTGCAAGGTTGGGCCATTCCATTTTTCCAAAACTCTTATGTCCTTTTTTAGACATTTAAATATCTATTTTATGCCCAAAATATGCATCTACCTTTAAAAGTTTAAGGGTGTATGGGTGCACACTTACACTAATACATGAAAGTCCTTTATGTTTGCCACCTCACCTATAAAATGAGTTCCATGCATACAATTCATGTGAATACCTAAACAAATATTTTCCCGAATCCATGACAATAAAACTAGTACATGGGCTATACATCATGAATTCCTTGCATCCCTGATGTATATGGGAGAACACAAGAAAGTACTTAACTTCAACTAATACTTTCCTTTTGTTGTGCTTGGAAGTGAAGATGCCACACCCTTCCTCCAAGCTCTATGCTTCCTAATTCATTGATGTAGAAAGCTACTAGTGAACTTCTTATATGCTCCTTTTTCCAACCATTTTGGCCCTCCGTGTCCTCCAAACTTTGCTTGAACCTTTCCTTGGAATGTCTCCAATTGGAGAGAAGTTGAATATTGTCTCTTCTCTTCATGTAGGATCATGTGGAACTCCTAATTGTTGAATCTCAAAATTGTCCTTATATGCAATTGATTGTACTAAGAGAAAAAATGGATAAAGTTGGCTAATATGTGTGCAACGTTACGAAAAGCCAAAATTGTTCCACAAAAGAAGGAAAATGGATTCAAAGACCTTATATGATGACCATGATGTACCCGTTTTGTTCATCTTAGGAGAGAAAGGTAAGTGCTTGTAACTACGATGGGCTCATCTCACGCATTCATAGTTGAAGCTACACTTGGCCATGATATGGGGGTCTTTTTGGCTGCCCATGAGGCTAGCTAAAGGAGCTCCATGGTCATCATTGACTCCCATAAGGGCACGTCACACAACATTAGGGGAAAAAATGAGCCCTGCATGGGCCTTGTAAGGAATTCGATTAAAAAGTTTAATCTAGGAGATTAAGGGACCTTACAAAACCACTAGTACTATTTTCAAATAAAATAATACTTCACAAAAGGTGGTATTCAGATTCTCAAGAGGAGCAAATTGAGGCCATTGGATGCCTCAAATCAATGGCCCATATTGACTTCGATGTAACTCTAGTGCGAGAATCTCTGACAATGCAATGATGATGGGAGGAAGCTCACGCACTTTTATGATGCTCTTGGCACATTTCTTGGCCTGTAGATCAAGAGAAATCCAAGGGCATACCACACTTTGGGCTGATCACAAATCCGGAGCTGCCGTGAGCTGTCAGATGAGGCCAAAATTCGATGGTGGAGGTTAAAAGGCACCTTTTGCTTTTGGGGCCTCATTCCCAGCCATTAGATCACGTGTGCATCTAATGCTCCAGATTTTAGGTGCCCAACCTTGCCTAGTTTCAAGCATATGCGTCCAATCTCAAGCTCAATCCAAGGGTGGAGAATTGATGGTGCATTTCTCAAGTTGAATCCAATCTCAACCATTGATATCAAGAGAAATCCAACAACCCAGGTTGAATGGCGCCTTGAATTTTGCTTTTCCACCTCATCCCTTGGATCATTGAACAAATCTAAGGGCTCTCATTGATTTCAAAGCATTCCAAAACCATTCACAAATCTAAAACCACGAATTCTAGATGGTTTTTCCATCTTTGACCACACAAAAACCAAGGGAAGCCTATGCCTAGTCTATGTGATAAAGGGAGTAGATTGTGGCCACCACCCTCTTCTCATTGGTCCATCACTAATCAGCCCTTGAGCTAAAAGGCCCAAGGAGGGTTCATTTTTTTGCCTAATGATATGAACTTTTATAGCCCCTTAGAGGGAGAAGCTAACGAGATTTGACCTAGACAATGCTCATGCAATCGATGAGATAGTGCACAAAAAATTGTGAGAAAATTGTCATGGAGATAGTTGATCAAGCTCATGCAATCCTTGAGTTGAATGGACTTGTTGACTTTGAATATCACTATAATGAAAGTCTAAGCTCTACAAGTAAACTATCAAAGAAAACTAGTAAGACCACTCCAAGTAAAAGAGAGTATGATTCCATCCCTCCAATTCCACCCTTATATATACCTCTAGGCCAAGGAGGTGCATGTCCATGGGCTCATCCAATTTTCTATGCAAATGTCCCTCAATTGGACACGTTCCCAAGGTTCGTCAAGGCTATCATATGTCCTCTACATAAAACATACACCCCAAGGTGGTACTTAGAGAAGCTTCATCATGACCAAGGTTCCCATGCCTTAGGATAAATCAAGCCTAAACATCACAAACATTCAATTGGGAGCTCATATGAGTAAATATGCCAAGGATTAAAACCAAGGATTCAACCCAAAGATTCAATCATATGCCAAGAGTAAATTAAGGGGCTAAACAAAGGCTAATATACATCATTTTATAAATTTAGATTCCATATATTTAACATTTCAAAGCCATGATTAATACAACACCTCCGTACTTCTTGTAAAATCAAACTCTTCACCTCCTATAACCTGCTCAACTCCCTCTCTCTCTCTCTCTCTCTCTCTCTCTCTCTCTCTCTCTCTGTCTCTCCGCATCCTCGCAATCTCCTTCGTCTCTCTGAGATTGCTGGTTTGTGTAAACCTCCATAAATACAACCCTCTAAACCTCTTCACAGAATGGGAAACCCACTTTTAAGCATCGAGATACTGAACCGTAATATATTATATAGACCAAGAGAAAGTTGAAATACTCATATCAGAAGTTGTTCTTACACTGTTTCTCGATTCGAGAAAAGGAAAATGAAAAATGCCTTTGTAATATGAATCCTTGTAGCTTGATATTGTTATCTTGAAAGCTCAATGTTTGAAGGTCTTCTTTGTCATATCCCTTATAATATGTGCGTCCTTTCATCTCCGAATCTCACTCTATCCGGCTCAATAAATTAATTCTTAATGTTTTCCTCTCGGAAATTACTACATCATATTGATTTCTTGACGTTGTCATGTTGGAATCTTTGCTCTTCCAGTTGCCAAAGGAATTATGCATTTCTAAATTACTTAGAACTCCTCATTTTGACTAGAAACATCTTTTGTGATCTCCTTTGAGACAATTTGGACATTGTAAGTTGTTTTCAAACATTAATGGTCATACACTTATAGGAAAATCGATGCATTCAACTTCAGGCGCTTTACTATATGTATATAGATTAGATGTGTGATAGGGATAGAACACATGACTGGAAGTTGGAGGGAAGGTCCTTCTTCATCTGCTACATACAATGTATCACCTGCACATGATCATTGGGTTATCAATTTTTCAACGCTCTTTCTATAATTTACGTCATTGTATATACACATGCCGAACCATCTTCTAATGGGCATCTGATCTCATGTTGTGTGTGTTAATGTGTCTCCATGCAGAAAAGAGACTATAAAACAGTCTTTGTACATATAGATACTCATATTTTAATGGTTCTGTGGTGTAGGTGTGGTGGTGAAACATTAGACCTTGTGTTATGAGGTCGAGAGTTCAAGCCCAGAGTACGGCTTGCCATATAACCCTGTCTCAACCTTATCTTGATTATTATTATAGGAAGAATCCTCTAAGAAGACGTTATCCATAAGAATGCTCAAAACAATGGTGAAACTATCCCTTCCACCTTCTGTAATCCCAGGCATGCTCGCTACAAGGTGTCCATCATCCTCTCCACACAAAAGACATGTAACTTGTAAATCAAAATCTTCACCTCCTATGACCTTCTCTCTCTCTCTCCTCGCAATCTCATTCGTTAGTTGATTTCTTGACGTTGTCATGTTGGAATCTTTGCTCTTCTAGTTGCCAACGGAATTGTGCATTTGTAAATTACTTAGAACTCCTCATTTTGACTAGAAACATCTTTTGTGATCTCCTTTGAAGCAATTTGGACATTGTAAGTTGTTTTCAAACTTTAATGGTCATACACTTATAGGAAAATCGGTGCATTCAACTTCAGACGCTTTACTATATGTATGTACAGTAGATGTGTGATAGGAACAGCACACATGACTGGAATTTGAAGGGCAGGGTCCTTCTGCAACTGCTTCATACAATGTATCACCTGCACATGGTCATTGGGTTATCAATTTTTCAACTCTCTTTCTCTAATTGACGTCATTGTATATACACATGCCCAACCATCTTCTAATGGGCATCTGATCTCATGTTGTTTGTGTTAATGTGTGTCTCTATGTAGAAAGAGACTACAAAAGAGTCTTTGTACATATAGATATTCATGTTTTAATGGATCTGTGGTGTAGGTGTAGTGGTGAAACATTAGACCTTGTGTTGTGAGGTCCAGGCTTCAAATGCGGAGTATGGCTTGCCATATAATGACCCTTGGTAAGGGGAGTAAAGGGATCTCCAAAAGTGAGAGGTAAGGAGATCTCCAAGGTGGATGTGTTGTTCATTTGAATCTTTGAAGCATAACTGGAAGAGTAAATCGATGAACAAACTTTTTTAAAAGGATAATTTCATTTAGGATCTACATGTTATTGAACCTAAATTTATTGAAAATGTGCAACTATACAATGAAGGGCATAATACGCATGGGACCTCTCGAAATCCACACAAACAAGGGTAGCTAGAACACATGGAATCTATTAAGATGAATAATCCCTGGTAAAGAGGTGCTAAAAATAAGAAGTGAAGTAAGATGAATAATGCCTAAAGAGGCCAAAATAAGAAGTGAAGGTGCTAAAAAATAAGAAGTGAAATAAGACGACCCTAAAGAGAAACGAAGAGACTGATTTGAACTTATGAAACTCTGTTACAATATCCATGCTAAAGAGAAAAGAAACTCTGTTACAACATCCATGCTAAAGAGAAAGGAAGAGGCTTTTTTGCAATGATAAAACTCTTAGCAGGGGCACATGTAGATTTCTTCGGGTGATTGGACTACCCTTTTTGTTCATCGATCCGAGTAATAAAGGCACATGTTTTAAACACGTGGTGAACATGGGAGACCATTGTTATGGGCACATGCACTCAGCTCACCATTTTTTATGTAGAGCATCATAGTTAACACATTAATTTAATTATATAAGAAAAAGTTTGCAACCTTCGGGTGGCAGAACAAAAAAAAAACAGTCGGATGAGCATCTGTGCAGCTCACCCGAAGAATGATTATACACATCATCCATTCAGCTCACCACGTTGGCAATAAAGTGCATTTGTTGCCGAACTTCAGGTGTGCTTCTTCACATGTGCCGCTCATATATGTTACAACACACACATACACGCATATATAATGATAGACAAATTACCTTTTTTTTTTAGAGTACAATAAATTGGAAAGCTTCGTAAGGCAGACACCCATCATAAGAGACTTATAGACATGTCCATCCAAGACTTTTTTTTTAATATAAAGGAAGTTCGGCAATAGCCTACTCTCCCGGACTTGAATTAAATTAAGAAACAAAGATACAATAGAAGGGGACTAGTGCCCACGAGACCCCCCAAATCCCACAAAGCAGGGGAAACTTGATTGAATCCTAGGTTGCATTACAGAGAAGGTTAATCACCCTCTCATCGCCCTCATGCGCGGCCCACTTGGGTTTGAGCTTGTTGTTGATCAAAAGGAGAACTTGATGGTGTCTGAAGGGGGGGGGGACTTCTTACTGTTAACGATCCTTTTGCCCAGGAGGAATAGTGATTTCTCAATCGACCACTCCCTGGGGGGATCGCCGAAGTTGAGAGCACACCTCTCTCGTCAAATTTTCCACAGGACTTCCCCTCTGATGGCGTTCCAGAGTGTCGCAGAGCAGCCGATCGCCTCTCCCAAAAGGACTTGTTTCCAACTAAGCTGTTTTTGAAGTCTGATTTTCATTCCAACCGTCTGCCAGATTCTGTAGGAGTTGGGGCAAGTAAGGAAGATGTGTGGGACATCTTCGATAGCACGGTGGCAGCGTTTGCACCAAGGAGGGATCCCACCAAGTTTGCTAGCCTTAAGGTTGGTCCAAATTCCTCGATGAAGAATTTGCCATAAGAGGACAGACTTCTTAATCTCAATAAGGGGGTGCCATATACTCATGAATTTCATGTCCCACCGAAGCCGCGTCCAAGATAGGCACCACTTCTTGTTGAGGCTGATCTGGAGGTCAGCCGTTTCTTTGATGTTCGGGATTTTGAGTAGGCTATTTCCGTTGTGCCATTTGAGACCAAGCGAGTTCGGTGTGTCGTGTCCCATGAGAAGGCGCGTCTTGTGACGATCCCAAGCGAGGCATCTGCTTTGCAAAGTGTTCCATTCTTCGTATGAGATGTTTATGTGAGGGTCAATATCCTCGAAGTTGATCCAGTTGTTGGTGTCATGTTTCCAGAGGTGTTTCCATTTTTTGAATCCTTTGTTCCATAGCTTCTTGGCATTTTGAATGTTCCACGACTCCACACTCCGGATGCCATGTATCGGAAACCAGATAGAGTCGTTTTGTCTTATTCCGGCCGCCCACTTCCAGTCCTCACTAATTCTTGTGAAGCTTTTGACTTTATTCGAGCCCTTCCAAAGGGAGCACACGAGATTGGATCCTTTCGGGAAGACGGGGATCGGGGAGAAAAGCACGGTCATGATGTCAAGATTCTTCCAGTTCGGGAACCCTGTGAGGGCCAACTCGTTCTTGTTTCTGAAGATCAGCTTGGCCCACGAGGCCTCCCTATTGCACCAAGCTCTAATCATCCATTTGGCCACCAGTTTGTTAGCCATACACCCAATGTCTAGGATACCAAGCCCCCCGCTATCTCTCGGGCTAGTGCAGATGGCCCATTTGATTTTAGGCACCCCCCTTCTGTTATGATCGCGCATCCAAAGAAAGTTTCTACAAATACTATTCAGTTTGGACAGGCCTTGCTCATTCGGTCTCCAGCATGAAAGGAAATAGATGGTAGAAGAGAGGAGGAACGTGTTGATAACCATCGCACGCCCAGCGAGATTGATTTGCATACCTCTCCAATAGTTAAGTTTGTTTTCGAGTTTAGCCAACACCCAGTTCCATCGCTGCTCCATAGAGACGCCAAACCCCAAGGGGATTCCAAGGAGTCGAAGGATTTGGCCCTGTGGAATGATTTGACAACCATGATCAATGAGAAGGCCAGGATGCTGTCCCACAATAGCCCTGAAGGCGGTCTTGGAGTGGTTGATTTTGGATCCAGAGGCATCACAAAAGGTAGCAAGACACCTCCAGAAAGTCTCCAGGCTGGTACTATCATTGTGGACGAACGCGTTCATATCATCAGCAAAAAGTCTCATGATGATTTGACTGTGGTCGTGAGGCAGCCGGAGGCCTTTGATATTGCCAGCCTCCACATGATGAGCCACAAGTCTGCTCAGCCCCTCAGTGGCGATGGCAAAAAGAAGGGGGGCCAGAGGCCATCCTTGTCTAATCGATCTTCTAAGATGGATCGCCTTCAAAAGCTTGCCGTTAACGTTAATTTGGGTCGTTGCGTTTCCGAGAAGGGTCGCGATCATCTTGGTGAATTTCTGACTAAGTCCGAGATCTTGGAGCGACTGCAGAATATAGTCCCATTCTAGCCTGTCGTAGGCTTTGTCAAAGTCGATCTTGAGGAAAACCACATCTTGATTAGACTCATTTGCAAATTGAATACCTTCCCAAATATCCATAATGGTTTCCAGGATAGACCTGCCTTTGATGAAACCTTTTTGGTCCTCACTAAGCCAAGATCTCAGGTGGCACGAGAGTCTGTTGGCAATGACTTTGGCGATGATCTTGGTGGGTTTGTCGGCTTTGCCAGCCCACCACTCCTTGAAGAAGATTTGCAAGTTTTTCCTTTGTAATTCTTCCTCGTATCTCAACACTGCTATGATTTTCCTGAGGCCTTTCTGGGCTTGTTGTTTTCCTTTGTTCACTTCCTCCTCGAGCCGCCAGAGTCTGTGGTAAAGGGCTTCCCTACGAGCCCGCCGCACAGTCTCGAGCATCTTCTTAGTTCTGATCATGATCTTACGAGACTTGTCGACCGCACTTCTCCAGCACTTGGCAGGGGCCAAGCCAGAGGGGAACGCCACTTTCCACACATCGGCAATTTCTTGGTGGACAGAAGGGATAGAGAAGGTGGTTGCGTTGGCATGGAACCACGGAGCCTTGCGGATTTTGTTGGAAGGTTGAAAAGTGATAACGATCGGGTAGTGATCAGAGATAGTGAGGTCAGTGCGTTGCGTGATGGTAGGGTGGCCCCACTGTTGAGTAAAACTCTGGGAGATGTAGCATCTATCGAGTCTAGCTTTCCTCAGGTCCTCGCCCGCTTGGAGATTCGACCAAGAAAAGCCACTCGAGTCTTTGAACTCAATCAAATCCAAGTGGAGTTTGGTCATGTCCCACGTTTCTTTCTCCCGACTGTCGATGACCCTGCCCTTGCCCATCCATCTGTCCATAGGGTCTTCCACCATGTTGAAGTCTCCACAAATAAGCACGTTGAGGGGAAGTGAGTCTAAGGAAGCCCAAGTGTTCAGTCTCTCCAAATCCCCGTTAGGGGCATACAAAGAAACCATAGTAACACAAAGAGGAGCACCAAAGGAGACAGCAATCCAACGGTGACTAACATCTTCAATGGAGTTTTCAAGCTTTTCAAACCAGAGTTGTTTAACACCAATAACCGTTCCTCCAGACCCCCGCTGGTGCTTCGTTGGGATCCACACATGGGCCGAGGAGATCTGTCTGAGCCGCTTCTGGAGGTCTTCTCCGTCAATTTTAATCTCTTGAATACATATAAAGTCTGGGTTTAAGCTAATGTCGCGAAGCCATTGACCAATGATGGTCGCTCTTGAGGGGTCGGTTAGCCCTCGAGCATTTAGCGAGATGACAATCATTTTTGCATTGATCCCTCTTTGCGGGAGGGAGCTTTGTCCTTTCTTCTATTGACTTCGTCTTTCTTTTTCGCTGGGATCTGTTCCCGACTTAGAAGTCGGTTCTTGTGGGGGCTTTTCCAGGGTAGCTCCATAGGCTGTTTTCCTTTGCGGGATGTCCCTTGCTGGGGAGACTTGGGCCCCGTGCTCGGCACCGTTTCCGGGATCGTCGATCCGATGATGGAACTTTCACTATCCATGTTGTCTTCGTTACTAGTGGTGAAACCATCTTCTTTGCTTGTAGTGTAACCCTCCTGGGGGGTTTCTTTGTTGTCATGGATCTCTAGGGCTTTGTCGTAGGTGTCTATCTCAAGTAGCTTCCCACCTGGGTAGTCAAGCTCATTGATCTCCTTTTCTAGATTGCAATACAAATTGCTGTAGGGGGTAGGCGGTAGGTTGTTTCTCTCCCCGTTGGCCCTAGGGCTTCTTTTCCTTCTTCTTCTAACTTCCATAAAGCCATCAGCATCAGCTTGCAGATTAAGGAGGCCCTTGCCTTCCCCCTCCTTGGTCGAGTGGGTCAAATCGCCAATGTTGTCTTGAGCGGTTTCGGGGGCTTCTTGAAAGCGCTTGTTTTTTTGCCTGAGAGGGCAATCTTTAATCCTGTGACCTTGCTGGCCACAACGGAAGCACGCGTTGGGAAGGTTTTTGTATGTGATGTCCTGTTCCCATATATCTCCTTCGCCCATGTCCACTTTGATCATTGAAGGAAGCGGCGAACTGAGGTCGGCCTCGACACAGATTTGGGGGTGCCACCTAGCATTGAACGAGTGTCTTGCACCTTCATAGATGAGACCACCAACGTCTTCGCGTGAAGCCAGTGGCTTGCCGATAGGAGAGACAATGTCCCACACGAAGTTGTACAAGAAGTAAGGAAGGTTAGGGAGCTCAACCCAGAGAGGGTACCGGAGCGACTTCGATTTGTCGGGAGTAAAGTCCGGGGACCATCTGAATAGGCACAGGGTCGCCCGACCGAGCTGCCAGGTGCCAACGCTAAGGGCTTGGAACGCCATCTCTTCATTTTCAAAGACTAGCAGTATGTGGTTCGCTGGTAAGAACTGACATTTGCTAACAATTAGTCCTCGAGGGAACCACTCTTTTCGAAGCCATTGTCGCACAGTTTCGAGCGGGGGCCTAGGGCCAAACACTTGGCCGACGAGGCAAACTTTCTTGAGCTCCTCCTGAGCCGACAGAACTGCGGGTCTACTGAGGGAAACAATGGGGGATTCAAAACTTTCGGATGCCCCAGGGGCGGCACACGACCCCCCTTCCAGCAGAGCGGCCAGGATATCGGTCTCCCTAGGGGGAGGGGCCCGATTACTTTTGACGAGAGAGGATGAAGCCACATCCATGGCCAAAAGGAACCAGCACCCACCTTTGCTCCTTGAATTTACTTTTGCATTGAGAGACTTCAACCTACTAGCGGGAAGACCAGGTCACTCTTCTTTTTCGAAACTTTCCTCTTTTTCTTTTTCTTTTTCTTTTTCCCCTTTTTTTTTTCTTTTCTTTTTTCTCCTTTTTTTTTTCTTTTTTTTTTCTTTTTCGAAGGGCTACCCCTCTCTTTTTTCTTTTTTTAAAAGATTTATGCACGA
Organism: Ceratopteris richardii; assembly: GCA_020310875.1. NCBI lineage: Eukaryota > Viridiplantae > Streptophyta > Polypodiopsida > Polypodiales > Pteridaceae > Ceratopteris > Ceratopteris richardii. Next base: position 174,289,952 of record CM035427.1, on the reverse strand, counting down.
AAATTTTAACCTCCCGACCCTTCACATCAAGAGCCCTGCCACGTTGCAGTCGGGTAGAGAGAGAGATTTCTTTCCACGAAGACAAACTGAGCAGCACGCCTGACCCTCAGTCGAGGTACCCAGTCAATCGTTAGTTAGTTCTCAGTCGATCGTTGGTTAGGTGCTTGGTTAGATGTCAATCGCGACGGACTCAATCAATCGCGAACGACACTTTGCGATGGACACTCGAGCCCTTTGTGCGATGGACACTCAAATCCCCACAGGCCACCGGGAAGAGAGAGAGAGTACTGGCCACGAGGACCGTAGCATTGACTCAAGCGCGAACTTTCAGCTACGCGCTCAAGCCCGTCAGTCGCGTGATGAGAAGCCGTCAGTCGCGTGTCGAACGCCTGCCCATCAATCGCGTGATGGTCTGCCCGTCAATCGCGCGATGGATAGCCGTCAATCGCGCGATGGTCTGCCCGTCAATTGCGCGTAGGCGCCTGCCCGTCAGTCGTGGAAATCTTCAAGTCCCGTCAGTCGCGCGTAGTCGCCTGCCCGTCAGTCGTGGAAATCGAACGCCTGCCCATCAATCGCGCGATGGTCTGCCCGCATTTCTCGTCAGTCGTGGAAATTGAACGCCTGCCCATCAATCGCGCGATGGTCTTCCCGTCAGTCGCACCCTCAGAGTCAGTCGCGCAGTTGCCATTTTCGAATTCATCCTCACTCTTCAAAGTTAAGGGAGTGTCCATCCAAGACTTGAACTCCAGACTTCCTCCCAGAGGCTAAAGATGTCAGCCACTAGGCTACGTGGGGAATCCCCAGGTTATCATTAGACATCAAGTCTAAAAAATTATCTGTTTTGACAGGCAAAATGCCTTCAAATTTAGGCCCTATATTATATAATATGTGTCGTTTAAGCTATGAAAGACTCGTCAACATAGCCGTCCTCATGCATGATGTCAATCATCTCTGTAATGTACCTGCACAAAGAAAATATGGGAGTTGCGTGGAGCATCAGCATTTGAAAAAACTGGGCAATGAACTCTCGTTACAACTAACAAAGGCAGCTTGCGACTAGTCGCACGCACACGCCTCAGTCCTCTGTCGTGGTTGACGAGTCAGTCCTCACTGCTTGAACGATACAAGTTCTCTATAAGACCACCAGAACCAGCTCCTTTGCTTCGTCGCTGATCTTCTTTAGCACTCCATAGCTGGAGTGCTGCAGCCTACTCTGACCTGTATCTTCTCCAGAACGCTTCTACACCGTATTGGCAGCGCCCTGCTCCATTGGCATAACATGAAGGTCTCGACGATCCTCCTCTCCGCTATCGCTCTGTTCTGCATAGTGCTTTCCGGCTTTCATGGAGGGATCTGTGCCATTGCCAACGCGCAGAGCTTCAGCTTTCAGAGCGAAAAGCTCAGCAGCAGCGATCTGAAGCCTCTCACTAACGGCAAGGTCGATTCGGCCACCGGCGCTCTGGTTCTGGATGCGACCTCGGGGTATGCGCAAGCGTTCTACAGGACGCCCGTCAATGTGTACAACACGGCCGCGCGCTCAGTCCAGTCCTTCTCCGCCTTCTTCACGCTGTCGTCGAACGCGACAAGTGGGAACGGAACTGTGGCCTTCGTCATGGTCGCAAACCCAGGAGCGACGCCCAACCTCACAGACGCAAGGAAGACATTTACGGTCGAGTTCGACGCCACTTGCTCACAGGGATCCTACGGTGGCGGAGGACCAATGTTAGGGCGTGGGTGGGGCGGCCATTGGCGAGGTGGATTTGGAGGCTTCGGCGGCTTCGGGGTAGCTGAGTATGTAAATAATACAGGTGTTTCCGCAAACGTTACGGGCGGTTATGGATGGGGTTGGGACAATCAGCAGGAAGAAGGTCCATATTTCTGTTCACAGCAGATGCCGGAGGACATCGACAATCCTACCTTCCAGTACCAGGTGGCGTTGGAGTACAACTCCAGCACGCAGGCGGTGTCGGTGGGAAGCCCGAGTTGTGGCGGTGGATTTGTGCGCACCACTGTCTTCGACGTGCGTGACCTCTCGGACGTCATAACAGGTCCCGTCTACATCGGGTTTATAGTGACGGGCGGCGGCGTCTTCAACTTCTCACAGTGGAACTTCACAGGGAACACGAACAGCAGCAGCGTCCTCAGCCTCGCCTATCTCATCCCCTCCAACGACGTTAACGGCGACGGTACCGGAAACTTTGGGGGACGTTATCACCACGGCGGAGGTGGACTTGCAAAGGGTTACATCATCTTGATTGCTGTCGGGGGATCGGCCGTCGCCATAGCCGCCGCTGTAGCATGCGTGTGTTGTCTGTGCGTCGTGAGGAGGAGGAGGAGTTTGAAACCCACCACCAAGTCTGTTGCCAAGAACGTCCGCTCCTCGGGCAGCATACCTGAGAGTGCTGTGGTGTTCGATGCTGTGAAAACCCATACTGTTCATAGGGATACCGCTCCTCTCAACCCTCATCCTAACTCTGTGAGCTCGACCCAAACAGCAAGCTGGCTGCAGCCCATTGCTCCTCGTTAGAGCTTAGCTATCCTCATTATCATCCTGAATGCTCTAACAATACAGTAGACGCGCATCTGTAGACTGATAGATGAACGGCTTCTTGCTCATCGCTTACCCCATACTCCTGGTTTATATGACAGACATTCCTGGTTCTCCATCCTATGTATGCTTCCATATTCCTGTAATAAAAGAGGCATTATTTCTTCTCAAGCTCAGCCGATCCCCTTCCCATGGTATTCAAGTGGTGATTGAAAAGAAATTATGCAAAAATCACGAGTTGTACACATGTGTTGACGATCGACATCGTCATCTCAAAGCTCATTATGCAGGATTTCTTTTGTCAGCTAAAGAAGATATGATCGATAGAGCCCTTTTGATGTAGATATGTTAACCTTAATCTTGAGTATAGATCTGATTCAGCTCCTTATTTTCAACTGATCACTTTGCAAGCATAGATGATCAATATGTCAATTGAAGATTGGCATTGTCAGCTTGTTACATGCTCAGTATGCAGACATTCCTTATCAATTTGGAAAAAACAAGAATGCTGATGAATTGTTGATCTATTTGACATTAATATTCACTGATATTTGCAGCTATATGAACCTTTGACTGCATGCATGCATAACATAAATGCATACACGCATGCATGCATACATACATGCATAAATACGCGCATACACATATGTATGGATACATTCATGTATACATAGATTTTTTTGTGTTGTACATGATTATATTGGACGCACAAATGTCAAGAAAAATAAGCTCTCTCTCTAATTATAATGAATCATATCCATAATCTTATAGGAATTGGTGCTATAACTGTATAAAGCAAGGTGAATCGTATTCATTATTTTAAAATTATATTCATAATCTTATAGCAATTAGTGTAATTGTATAAATCAAGGTGGATTGCATTCAAGATTTTAAAGAAAGCGTATCAAGTAGGTGCAAAACATTAACTTTATGCTGAAAATGTAGGGAACCTTAGTGCATTATATGGAAAATCTTATGGTACATATGGATGGATTTTCATGGACACTCCATTGCACATAAGCTTATCCTCTTAAATTTGTTCAACATTAAAACATTAGCACTCCAAGGATATAGAGCCTAGAGGACCACTAAGGTAGAGTTGGGGAAGGGATGCCCTAAGGTTAGATGACAGAATAGGGTAGAACGGGTGATTACTTCATTCCATTTTTAATTGGGAGAATTTTGGGTCCTCTAAATCTGAAGAAATTACACATATCTTTTTAATCTCAGAAAATAGCCAATCTATAAGTAACCCTTATTCTTTCCTTGGTAAAAGGTTAGAACAGATTCATTATTTTGGGATGAATTTAGGATCTTCATATAGTTGTGGAATCCGATATGTTTGATAACAGCATGGCTCTTGAAAGGGCATCCTTCCATAAGTAGTAAACAAACAATGTTTGTTTCATATATGAGCTTAATTAACCCTATAATCATGATTCTTTCGGCGATTGAACCTATAATTGATGACATCCTAGATTGGTGGCTCATGCATATAAACTCTCAAACCCTATTTTTAGTAGCCTTATACCGAAAGTAACTTCATTCTTTAATGTGATTAATGCAATTATTTGTCTCCGTAGTGATGTTGAAGCGCATGGTTTTGGCTCACCTATGTGAATGCCTTTTCCTTATGGATAATAAGGTATTCAGTGTGCACAAAAGCCATGATTTGGCTAGATCAATATAGGATGCTTTATTATTCATCGTAAACCACGTTGAAGCATTTCCCAGGATCTTATCACCTGCGAAAGACATTCCACTTATAGTATTTATGTATGTATGTACATATGCACATAGGTATGTATGCACACATATATAAAGTATATATGTACATACATACCTATGTACATATACACATAGGTATGTATGTATGTACATATGCACATAGGTATGTATGTATGTACATATATAAAGTATATATGTATGTATATATGCGTACTTACATACTTACATATGTTCATACATACACACCTATGTATGCACATGTATATATGTATGTGCATATGTAAAGTACGTAAATATATATGTATTTATGCATATTTGAAGTATATATGTATATATGTATGTATATATGCGTACTTATATACTTACATGTGTACATACATATATACATGTGTGTATGTGCATGTATATATGTATGCATGTGCATATATAAGGTAGGTAGGTATGTAAGTATGTATATATGTATGTATGTATATATGTATGTATGTATATATGTATGTATATATGTATGTATGTATTATGTATTATGCATGTATGTATGTATGTATGTATGTTTGTATGTAATTTTGTATTTATGTAAGCAATCTATTGTTTCCATAAAGCAAGAGGTACTCAATCCACAAATCAAAAGGGCATGCACTCCATAAAACAACCTGCAAAAAATCACTCCACTGATAAGAAAACACTCCACCTGCAAAAAAACGTTCCATCTACAAAAGAATTTCCACCTATATGTATTACCTATGTATGTTTATACACTTTTATGCATGTATGTATGTATGTATGCATGCATGCATGTATATATGCATGCATGCATGTATGTATGTATGTATGTATGTATGTATATTGTATGTATGTATGTATGTATGTATGTATGAATGTATGTATGTATGCATGTATGTATGTATGTATGCATGAATGTATGTATGTATGCATGCATGTATGTATGTATGCATGCATGTATGTATGTATGCATGCATGTATGTATGTATGCATGCATGTATGTATGTATGCATGCATGCATGCATGCATGTATGTATGTATGTATGTATGTATGTATGTATGTATGTATGTATTTATGATTGTATGTATGTATGTTTTTTTATGCATGTATGTATGTATCTTTGTATATGTTTATGTCTATAAGTATGTAGGTGTATCTGAGTATGCATATATGTATTTTTCCTAATACTTTTTTAGTGAACTTTTATTATAATTAAAAGGAACAATTTAAAAAAAATGAATGAAAGAAAAAATAAATGATTTAGAATATTTACTTACTTGAAACTATATCTGAATGTAGAGATTTGTATGCATAGACATAATTTGGATGAAAGAATAAATAAATGATTGAGAATGTTCTTACTTGAAACTATATGTGAATATAGATTTTTGTAACCATAAACATGAAGGTTTGCAACCCAAGTTTGATTGTCATTGTTTTGTTATAAATTATACTAAAATTACATAATTTAAAACAAAAAATAGTGATTTAGTGCGATACAAACAATAGGAGGGAGTGAAAGAGTGACAGAGAGACTCTATGTACGTATATAATGCCACATGGTAAAGAATAAATTAATAGCATTTGTTCTAGAGTAGAGAAATTATAAAAAATAACCATAAAGCTTGCACGCAATAAGCAAACAAGGCTTGCAAGCCAACAACAAAAAAGGCACCCATGCCGTAGCTAAGAAAATAACAACCCACATGAAAAGGCATTTCACCTACAAAATAAACACTTTCTACTATCAAGAAAACAATTTGTATGTGTGTGTTTGTGTGTATGTATGTGTTTGTTCGCATGTATGTATGTGTGTAAGTGTATGTGTGTATATATATATGTATGCATGTGTGTATGTTTATGTATGTATGTATGTATGTGTACAACTCAATCTACAATTGTATGGAAATGATACTTTTTTGCATGGTTCTTCTGCACTCAATTAGGGGTCAGTAAATTTTGATCAGAAAGGAACTAAGTGTTGCTAGAAACGATTATGTCATTGGAGTCAAGAATGAGATTAGAAACTAGCTCACTTAGCCACATTGCACCAACATTGCCTCAGGATACATTTTTGCTTACGATCATCAAAACAAGAGAAAAATCATTTAAATGTCACACAAAAAAGTAGACCAGAGATAAAAGAAGCAAATATATTATGGTTCAAACTTAAAATGCAGGAACTGAGTGCAAAGTAAGCACACTGCACTCAAACTACATGGTCTTCGACTTCTTGAGATACATCTTGTATATAGAGAGTTTTGGCAAAGAGACATAAGAGGTAACTTGACTTAAATGTAAAAACACACATAATCTCATGCCCTCCACTTCAAGGGCACTTAAAGCACCAGACCATGCTAGCCTCTTGATTTTCCCAAGAGCTTTTGCACGTATCTTGTAGCTTCACTCAAGAGGCAAAATATGACACCCATTGTAGTAGTAGGTTCTTCTGATAGGAAGCCTTTGACCATGATGGAGAGACTTGAACTCGATCCACAATGAAAAAGGAGTACAAGGGATGATGCCAACCACACAACCTTTGTCATCTCAGTGATTAGCACTATTGTCAATCCTTCACAGTGTCACCCACCTCATCAATCCTTGACACCACATGGCTCCCCAATGGCACTTAGAACTCTATGCTCATATCAACTCCAAGTGGCTCTGCTTCTTCTCCCTTTGTCCACGCTTTGAAGAAATTGACCTCTACCTAGAATGCTACTCCCTTTTTTCTAGCTTTCTACACATGGAAACCCATTGACTACCTCTGCTTCTCTCTGAGCATCCTTTGATGCACCAACACACAGCCTTCAACCCTCTCTTTCACTTCTTGATCCACTTCCTACTTTTGTCTTCCAATTCCATACTTCCTATATTCTCCTTCTATGCAATGATATATCCCTAGAACTTTCTTTGAAGCACAAACTACAGTGTTAACCTATTCATGAACTCTCTTGCACTTCCTATTACTATTGTGAGTGCTCTCCCTTGCACATGTAAGCTTCTATGTGCATTGCCATCTTAATTACTCTATATGATATGACATTTGCTACTCCTCTCTATATCCATGTGTGTTTGTCTATCTATCTCTATGTGTGCATGTTTATGTCTTAGGTTATCTACATGGTCCTTATATAGCATGAAGATTTCCCTACCCACCAATGCACTTCAAAATCCTGCTTCCTTGTGCCTCCATGATGTACTATGATTGTTATGATGTGCTGCTACAAGGAGTGTCCTTTTTTCATGGGAGACGATGCACAAATATCTAGTTTGCCTTTAAAAAAATGTATTGTGGGTGGAGAGGGATAGTTACCAGCATGAAGGACAGGCATAGTTATTACAATGGATAGTATGAGTTGCAACGGGAGTGAATTGGGATTTATAACACTTCAAAAAAGGAACCACGATTGAGGAGGTTCATAACACACTTGATTGTAGAAACAAGGATCATCAAAACTTAGAAGGTACCCTGAGACTCCAAATCGCTTTGCCAGTGAGAATGGCTTAGGGGTACTGAAATCATAGGACATCAGACCAAAGAATAGCAAAAGTTAATCATAACTTTATGCTCCTTTGCTGAATTTTAGATGCCTTAGTTTGGAATCACTTCATGATTATATAGTTCCCACCACCAAAGGTTGTTCTACCCTAGAGCAGCCAAAATAAAGTTCAGGGATCAGAAAAAAGTGAAAGGGGAGTCCTATCTACCCCCGAGGATCCATGGAAGCGAGATCAATGTGGATTTCTTTTAGAATAGAATATAAAGTGCTTTATAGAATAATAAGGCAAATTGAGATGGGCTATATATAAGGTGATGTTGAACTCTATCTAAATATGATAGAATTTGAGCCTAATTCACAAGTCATAGAGGATCACATTTTAGTGTAGCTATGCAAGCTACTCCTTGAATCAGTAAATTCATCTTTCCATATCACCATCCGAGAATGTTTATGAAGTTCTTGAGCATAGTAATTAATTTCTCTAGGCTAGCATGTTTTCTTCACAACCAATTCATTGTCAAAAAATTCTTAGTGAGTCCCTCGTCTTTGCCTAGCTCGGGTAGCTCAAACTATGAGTTCTCATCTAGCATGACTTCCTTCCCTTTGATAAGTTGTCTAAATTTTCCACTGCCACCTTTGCTATTGTTCTCCTAGTCTCAGTTCTATGACTAATCAAGAGGATTCTCTTCTACAAGAATATTCTCTTCCATGAGGAGTTGCATCTCGTCACCTTCTATAGCATCTTTTGGTATGCTATATTGACCTCCTTCTCCTTTTTCATCACACTTATTCCTCCATCTCTCTAGTCTTGCATGGGTGCTTCCTTCCTTTGATCTTCTAAGCTAGAGTTCTCCTCTTCATTTTGAGAGATCATGTTGCATATTGTAGTATAAAATGGAGGAGATTGTGCATATGACCTCTTCTACACCTCAACTTCTTCAAATAGATTATTCAATCCCAGAGTGTCATGTTTTACATCATTTGGTTCATCCAACGAAGTAGCAGTGTCCATTCTAGTGTGATAGGTGTCAGACTCCATCTGCAATTGGTTAAGCATGCCCTGATCATGTACCCACATAAAGTTATGCCCTCAATCATGGATCACCTTAGCATGTCTAAGCCAAGGCCATCACAAAATCAAGGGAAATCCTCCTTATGAGAGAGTAAGTCCTAATACCACAAAGTCCAAGATCACCTCAGACCACTATATTGCTAATACCACCCTCTCAACCATACCTACAAGCTTTACCGTACTCTAGTCTACCATGGTTATGGTGAACTGTGCTTTCTTGGATGGTCAGAGTCCCAGGTTCTATGCCCACTTAGGCATTAGCTTAATATGTAATATCAGTTGGTGTAAATGCTCCAATTTTTGCCACTTATTACAGTTGTATGTTCTAAACCAAACTTTTTTGTTTATTCCTCCTATGTCATTGAGGAAAATGATCTTTCAAAGGTAAAGGGAGTGCTACATTCCACTTAGGCCTTAATATCCTACCATTGATCTATCTATAGTGGTTGAGTCCCCTAGTGGTCAAGGACCAAAGCTCGATGGAGCCAAAGTCCTCAAATATGAACTTGAAGGTTATTCCATCTTCTTAGAGTGGACACATGGGGGGTGTATGGACCTTAGATATGATTCTAAAGATGCACATGGGAAATGACTATTTAAGGTGGGGTGGAGAATGGTAGACAATCAATTGGGACTTTTAAGACACATGTTCATAATGTATACTACTCTATTTTCTCTATCAACAAAATAGGAGATTTGTACATTCAATTCATTTAACATTGCCTAGCCACTTATTATATATATTCATTCTTTCTCTTTTCCACCTCATTTTCTTTTGTTTGTACCTAAAAGTAAACTACATCTTGATACCATGTTCATAAAGAAACTAAAAAATAAAATAAAAGGAAATACTCTCCTCTCTATCATACCTCAGGTTCTTGATCATGTACTTGCCTATCTCCTTTTCCACTAGGGTTTTTAAATTCATGAAGTGGTAAAACATTTTGATTCAGCTTGCAACATTAAGCCTAAAAAACGTTTGAATGATCATATAAAAATGCGGCAAAATGTATATTACATAGAATAGATTTCTCTCTTGTTGGTCCCTATACATCTCTATGTAGCCCTCACTACTTCATTGTTCACATTTTCTCCCTTCTTCAATAGCAATCTTTTTTTTTTCCTAATTCAAAATCATGGAACAAATGCTACATTTTTGAGACATCACCTCCCATTGCACCTTCTTAGTGTTTTGTAAGTAGGTATGGCTATTTATTTTGTGCCAATAATCAATCTTTGCAATCTACGTATTTCCAATTTAGAAATAGATAGTGTGAGGGGTCCATGGTTTTACCTCCATTGTGAAAATCCTCCCTTTATTTCTTCCTCTTGCATTGATCTTGTAGTCCTATTCGAGGTTTTTAGTAAATCAACCCTTTTCATTAAACCTCACTTCATGACATCTTTCAACCATTTTTCCCATTGAAGCCAAGTTCTTAGTATTGGCTAACACATAAACACATCCTTTAATACATTTGCACTCTGAGTTCCATCCAATGGGATATCCCCCATATGTGTGATTATATACTCAATTTCATCCTCTATTTCTACATGTCCTTGAGTGGTAGTCGAGAATAAATTGGTGTAAATTAAGAGTACATCTCTATTACAATGGACGTGGTTGTTGCAACCACTATCTATGTTCCATCCATGCTATGTGTTAGCCTTTTCATTTGAGCCATGCACCATGATTGTTGGAGCAAGTCTATGACAAGCCTAAGTATTGGCTTGAGTCCCACAAAGTCTTAGAAGAAGCTTTAAAAAGAAGACTATGTAAAGTTCACTTGTGAACTACCTCTTGTAATTTTTTGAAGAGTTTACTTAATGTAAAAGTGAGAGAATCTTAAGTGGTTGAGTCCACTTGATCAAGAATGGAAAGAGGAGCCACGAATTCGTGATTTGTGGTAGGTAGAGAATCAAATCAATCATTGATTGATTGGAGAGTGATTGAGGGAAGTTAGCCTCCCAAACTCAACTATAAATAGATGGCAGTTTTAGTCGTGGTTAGAGAGACCTATGTGAAGACCTCCAAGAGCTGAGCTTTATGCCATATCAAGGTGTGATTACAAGGCACGCATATGTATCAGTAAGTCATTGTATTGTACAAGCAATATACTTTCATTTTCATGATTATTTGAGTTCATCTTTCCATGTTCTTGTGAAGTGTACTACTCACTGCCATTACTCTCAGTTTTCTCAGTCAGCTTGCAGAGATGTTTTCTCTGAGCTTGGTGCATCCTTTTCAGTGATTTAACTTGGTAAAGTTAGCTCTATAAGTCTACTATATGCTCACAAATTTTCATGTCATTTGAATGTTGCAATCTTCAGCTATGTTCAGTTGAAGTCAACAGTGTCTCTGCATTTTCACTTCTCTGACAGGTACCCAATTTGTTTCACTCATCTTGTCAGAAGTGTTGCTCAGTGGTTACTTATCCAAATTCAGTGATTTAAAGCTTGTTGGATTCAGCTTACTGTCTAGTATAACTGTACAAATTTTCGTAATCATTGGATTCCTAAATTTTGAGTTATGTTGATTTTGGTACTCACTGGTCTCAAACTGTAGCAGCCCATGAAAATCGGGATGATGTCATCAGTTGTTAAAACTCATTCTCAGTGTGTGGTTCATTATTTTTTATGAGATTACTCTTGAAAGTTAGCTCTTTAAGTTACCTAGACTTACCCAAGAGGAATTAAGCTAATTGCTGCTGTGCTCAGAGAATTATGTAAAACACTGGACAGGTGTATGAACCAAGAATAGCAAGTTTTCACCTCTGAGCTAACTCCAACTTATCTGTTTTGATCTATCTTTTTGAGAGTGATCTTCCAAGGTACATAGGGTGTCTAATACATCCATTGGCAAGTTAAAAGGGCCCACCATATACTTCTGGAGTTCATTTGGCTGGTGTAGATGAAGGATTTTGCAACACCTCTTCATCTTCAAGCACATACCTATCCATCTCTTCATAGTGGTATCAGAGCAAGGTTGGACAACATGGCAGATGGATTTCCTTCATCAATTGACAAATTGGACAGAGGTAACTACTCAGCTTGGTCATTAAGGATGGAAGCTTATCTCCAAGGTAGAAGTTTATATGGTTATGTGGCTGGAGATGAAGTTATGCCAAGTTTCAGGAACAAAAGTCAACCAACACAAGAAGAGCAAGAAAGATTGAGCACATGGTGCTCCAAGGATGCACTTGCAAGGTCTTATCTCCTCAACTCTATCTCAGATTTTTTGTTGCCTCACATTAGATGTTGTAAGACATCTCAAGAAGTGTGGGATGCACTTGAAGCTTTCTTTTCTTCAAGTACTAAAGCTAGGAAGCATCAACTATGGCTGGATTTCACAACTCTCAAGAAGGCTCCCAAACAAAATGTGACTGATTTTGTCACAAAGCTCAAGGACATAGCGGATCAGTTGGGAAGCATTGGAGAGGTAATAGATGAAGAGCAAATTGTAAGGCAGGTCATCAATGGCTTGAAGGCAGATGACAAGTGGGAAGCATTCACCACAGCTATGGATTTGTACATGGACATGCATGTACCTGATTTCAATACACTCATTGGACAACTACTTACTCAAGAGGCAAAGCTTATCAAAAATGGAGAAAGCTCTAAAGGTAATCAATCTTCAGCTTTATACACGGATAAAAGCAAGTCTAAAGATAACAAAGGAAAGGCAAAGAAAGTGGATGATGAAGCAGGTACATATCAAGCTAACTATGCAGGTAGAGAAAGATATGGCAGAGGTAGAGGAAGACGAGGTAGACAAGGCAGGGGGAGATCCCAAGACTCCAACTCATTTTCTATTTGTGGATTAACTAATCATACAACTGAAAATTGCTTTAGGAATTCCAGGAATCAAAGAGGAAGAGGATACAATAGAGGAAGTTATGGCTACTCAAGAGGAAGGTTCAACAACTATCATGGCAACTACAACAACTACAATCATTCAAACTATCAAGGAGGCTACAAAGGAAGGACAGACTACAATAACTACACAGAAGACTCAAACAAAGAGGATTCATTATTGATCATGAACATGGCTATGCCACAAGGTAAATCTGATGAGCATGTTTTCTACATAGATTCAGGTTGTTCAAATCATGTGGCAGGAAATGTGGCACTCCTATCAGATTTAGAAGATCCAAGGAATAAGCATGAGGTACAAACAGGAGATGATACAAAACATCCTGTGGAGAAAATAGGCAATGTCAAAGCACCTGATGGAAACATCAACCTACTCAGTAAGGTACTATATGTCCCTACCATTACAAAGAATTTGATAAGTGTTGGGCAGATAGTAGAGAAAGGGTTGCAAGTCAGGTTCACAAAAGCAAGAGAATTTGTTGAAGATCCAAGTCAAGGATTCAGAAGAATTGCAAAAGGTGAAAAGACAGATAGATTGTTCACATTTGAATTACAGGACACTAGAAACATTGCTCTCTTTAATTATGGTAGTCAGACACTCACAAAATTGGAAGTATGGCACAAAAGGTTAGCACATATTGGTGAAAGGTCATTAAAGAAAATCTGCAGGGACCAAAGTGTACTTTGACTTCCTAATTTGTCAAAACAACATATGATTTATAAGTGTAGTGCATGTCAATTTGGAAAGTCTCACAGGTTACCATTCATGAAGAAAGGTTATATGCATGGAGATCTCTTGGAGTTGGTTCATACAGATGTATGGGGACCTAGCAAGGAAGCTTCAATATCTGGATCAAGGTATTATGTTTCCTTTATTGATGATTGCAGCAGATGGACTATCCTATTCTTTATGAAACACAAAGATGAAGTTTTTTCATGTTTCAAAAGATATTTGGCTCTTGTGGAGAATCAAACAGGTAAATCACTAAAAAGGCTAAGGTCAGATGGAGGGGGAGAATACTTCTCCCATGAGTTTGATTTTTTTCTTCAAGAAAGACGAATCAAAAGAGAGGTAACTACAAGGTACACTCCTGAGCAAAATGGAGTGGCAGAAAGGAGGAATAGGACAATTGTTGAAGCTGCAAGGTCTATGTTAAATGAAAAGCATTTACCTAATTACTTATGGGTTGAGGCTGTATCTACAGCGACTTACTTGATTAAAAGGTTGCCTTCAAAATCCCTTGATGGGATGACTCCATATGAGGCTTGGAATGGAAGAAGACCAAGCTTAGATCATTGTAAAATTTTTGGATGTATTGCTTTTGCTCATGTTCCTTCACAGGTTAGAGGCAAGATGGATCCAAAGGCAGAAAGGTGTGTATTTATTGGATATGACAACAATCAAAAGGGCTACATGTTATACAACCCTACCAACAAAGGATTCTTGGTAAGCAGAGATGTAATTTTTTATGAGAACAATTCATTGTATGAAGATTCATGTAGGAAGGTCAATTTACCATATAATCTTGAAGAAGATTTTCCAAAGCTTGGTAGAGAACAACCGAAGATTGAAGAACAAGACACCTCAAAGGATGATGGAGAATCTCAGATGGAAAAGATCAAAGCATGGAAGTCTAAAGGTAAAGCAAAATTGCAGGAACTTGGACATGAGGCAGAATCATCACATCATGGCCTAAGAAGATCTATGAGGGAAAAGAAAAAACCAGAAAGGTATGGGTTTGACACCTCATTAGTAACTAAACATTCTATCTACATAGCACAGGACATAAACCAAGAGGAGCCATCATCATTCAAAGAGGCCAAAGCAAAAACAGAATGGAAGCATGCAATGAAGGAAGAGATCGAAGCACTTGAGGAAAACAACACTTGGGATTTGGTGCCCAAGACTTCATCCATGAAGGTAATAGGCTCAAGATGGGTCTATAAACTCAAGAAGAATTCTGATGGTTCCATTAACAGGTATAAGGCAAGGCTTGTAGCAAAAGGCTTTGCACAAACTCAGGGAATTGATTATGAGGAGACCTTCTCTCCTGTGGCAAAGATGCCTACTATTAGGGTTTTGCTTAGTATTGCCTCTTCCAAGAATTGGAAGATACTTCAACTAGATGTAAAGAATGCATTTTTGAATGGTTGGATAACAGAAGAGGTATATATGGCACAACCACCTGGTTTTGAGAATCAAGTTTATCCTGATTATGTGTGTAAACTTAACAAAGCATTGTATGGTCTCAAGCAAGCTCCAAGAGCTTGGAATTTCAGGCTTATTTCATTCTTGCAGGACAAAGGCTTTCAACCAAGCAAGGCAGATCCTTCACTCTTTATTAAAAAGAGTAATTCTGAGGTCATCTACCTATGTGTATATGTAGATGATATTATATTGACAGGAAATGATGCAGATGGTATGAAGAAGATCAAAGATCAGATGAGAGAAGAGTTCAAGATAAGTGATTTGGGTTCACTTACCTACTTCCTAGGTTTGGAAGTTGTCTACAAAGATCATGGTTTGTTTCTCACTCAAAGGAAGTACATTAAGGACATGTTGGCAAAATTCAAGATGCAAGATTGTAAGATTGCAGGTACTCCAATGGAGGTCAATCACAAATTGAGCTCACATGAAGGTGAACTCATAGAGGACATCACGTCATATCAAAGTCTAGTGGGTAGTCTCAACTATGCCACATTGACAAGAGTAGATATATGTAACAGTGTGAGTGTGCTAAGTCAATTTATGCACACACCAAGGAAACCACATATGGATGCTACCAAAAGGATTCTCAAGTATCTCAAAGGAACCTTAAATGAAGGACTTTATTATCCTTATGTATCTGATTTAGGTTTGAAGCTATTTTCTGATGCAGATTGGGCTGGCTCCAAGGAAGATAGAAGGAGCACTTCAGGTTATCTTACCTTTGCAGGTTCAAAGCTTATTTCATGGTCATCCAAGAAGCAACCCACAGTTGCTCTCTCTTCTACTGAAGCTGAATACAGAGGTCTTGCCATAGCTACTCAAGAAGCTATGTGGATGAAGACATTATTCAAAGATCTTGGATTGGAGTTTGGAACTCCAACTATTTTTGGTGACAATATGAGTTCTATTCATTTGGTTGTTAATCCTATTTCTCATGCAAGGACTAAACATATTGAAGTTCATTATCACTATGTACGAGAAAAGGTTCTAAGCAAAGAGATTCAAATATCATATGTGTCCACTCATCAACAATGTGCAGATGTTCCTAACCAAAGCATTGGATGGTACAAAGCTTTGCAAATTCAAGGCTATGATAGGTTTGCAGGTAATCTTGGAAGATTGAAGACCTCAAGCATACTTGGCTTGAGGGGGAGCTGTTGGAGCAAGTCTATGACAAGCCTAAGTATTGGCTTGAGTCCCACAAAGTCTTAGAAGAAGCTTTAAAAAGAAGACTATGTAAAGTTCACTTGTGAACTACCTCTTGTAATTTTTTGAAGAGTTTACTTAATGTAAAAGTGAAAGAATCTTAAGTGGTTGAGTCCACTTGATCAAGAATGGAAAGAGGAGCCACGAATTCGTGATTTGTGGTAGGTAGAGAATCAAATCAATCATTGATTTATTGGAGAGTGATTGAGGGAAGTTAGCCTCCCAAACTCAACTATAAATAGATGGCAGTTTTAGTCGTGGTTAGAGAGACCTATGTGAAGACCTCCAAGAGCTGAGCTTTATGCCATATCAAGGTGTGATTACAAGGCACACATATGTATCAGTAAGTCATTGTATTGTACAAGCAATATACTTTCAATTTCATGATTATTTGAGTTCATCTTTCCATGTTCTTGTGAAGTGTACTACTCACTGCCATTACTCTCAGTTTTCTCAGTCAGCTTGCAGAGATGTTTTCTCTGAGCTTGGTGCATCATTTTCAGTGATTTAACTTGGTAAAGTTAGCTCTATAAGTTTAATATATGCTCACAAATTTTCATGTCATTTGAATGTTGCAATCTTCAGTTATGTTCAGTTGAAGTCAACAGTTTCTGTGCATTTTCACTTCTCTATCAGGTACCCGATTTTTTTCACTCATCTTGTCAGAGGTGTTGCTCAGTGGTTCCTTATCCAAATTCAGTGATTTAAAGCTTGTTGGATTCAGCTTACTGTCGTATATAACCATACAAATTTTCATAATCATTGGATTTCCTAAATTTTGAGTTATGTTGATTTTTCTACTCACTGGTCTCAAACTGTAGCAGCCCATGAAAATCGGGATGATGTCATTAGTTGTTAAAACTCATTCTCAGTGTGTGGTTCATTATTTTTGATGAGATTACTCTTGAAGTTAGCTCTCTAAGTTACCTATACTTCCCCAAGAGGAATTAAGCTAATTGCTACTGTGCTCAGAGAAATATGTAAAACACTGGACAGGGTATATGAACCAAGAATAGCAAGTTTTCACCTATGAGCTAACTCCAACTTATCTGTTTTGATCTATCTTTTTGAGAGTGATCTTCCAAGGTACATAGGGTGTCTAATACATCCATTGGCAAGCTAAAAGGACCCGCCATATACTTCTGGAGTTCATTTGGCTGGTGTAGATCAAGGATTTTGCAACACCTCTTCATCTTCAAGCACATACCTATCCATCTCTTCACAATGATGAGATTTTCATTCTTTGTATTCACTGAGGTATTAGTATAATTAAAATGGTTCATCTTATATGTTTTATTGCCTCCCCTTTTGGATTAGAAATCATTAGAAAAGTGTTAAAATGATTTCCCATAGTTGTACGCTTCTCTTGTGATCTTCCCCCTCTTCATGTGAGTATTCCTCTTCTTCTTGATTAATAGGTTGGATTGGATTTTTCAAGGTGGTATGAGCTTGAGGTTGATCTTCCTTTCACCTAGATTCCGACATCTATGCACCTCTTTTACCTTTGCCTCTACCTACATACAAACTTGGACTTGGTTTCATTTTTGTTGTGATCCTCCTTGGTTCATCTCTTTAGTCCTTGTCAATTGGTCAATCTTTGGTAAGGAATCCCTCAAATCTAGTGATGTGGTGAAGCATCTCCATCTTTCACCTTCTCTAAAGCCATTGAGAGTGTGAGTAACCAAGTCATCATCTTTAATTGGACTCCCAATTGCACTTATGGCATGTGAAACCCCTTGTGCTCATTTCTTTTATTTCTTACTGATCTCTTAAGATTTTTCATATCAACCTTGAGCTCAATCTTCCTTGACTCCATGAAGGATGTGTATAACCTCTCAAATGTCTCTCAAACCTTCTTCGATATATCCAATTCTTGTATGTGTTGAATTCCACCTTTTTTTAGATGTTAGGAAAATATAGGTAAAACCCTTCAATTCCTTGAAATCCATTCATTGAGGGATTTCACTTGTATATCAAGTTTTGGATCATATACATGGGGAATTGACTCTATTCCACTCATGAATCACCATAATATTGATTGGATAGTTACTAACCCTAAATATTAAGGTTAATAGTTGCCTTTCTATGGAATTTATTTATGTGCATTATACTCTATCAAATTGAGGTAAACATGTACTCCTCTAAATCCTTTTGATGTGTATTGATGGATTTTAATGTTTAAATGTCTCCTCTTCATATTATTTGCTTTGATACTCTTTGATTTTTGGATGAATATCTTGATGTAACCTCCTTTCAAGTCCTCTTTGTCTTGTTAGCAGATGAATAAATATTAACTCTACTCATCAAGTTGTTTGATCTTTATAGATTGTTTTTATGAATTCTTTTGATGTCTCCAATCTTAGAAATATTTTGATACCAAAGATGGGGATGATACAAGTGACCCATAAGAGCTTTGGAAGGTAGTTTCCCTTTACTAGGTTCCTACATAGAGATATATGTTCCAACTAGAGAATAAACTTCTTCCAAGTATTCCATGAAGGCAAAAGGAAATTCAATGGGACCATCAACTTGAACCAAGCAAGAAGATTGCTTTGCAACCAACCAAAGAATGAACTTATTCCAACTATTCCATGAACGTTGGAGGAAATTCAATGGGCCCATCAACTTGAAACAAGCAAGAAGTCATGCATCATTTGGATTGAGCTCTTAATTGAAGTTTAAGAATGTATACTTGGACTTTATCTTTTCATATTCAAGCATCATTTCTTATAGTTGTTCCTCATCATCATTGATGATGATAGGCTATCTAGATCTGGACTGTGATGTTGGTGTCTTTAAGGTGTATCTTCTTGTTTCCATCATGTAAGGGAGAAGAAATAATGGTATATTGGCTACATGTAACACCCTTCAAACCTACAATAAACTTTGATTGTAAGCTCAGAAAATGCAGCTCTCTAGTTTGAGATTTCTATGTGCAATATTCGATAAGATTCTCCTTTCCAAAATCCTCATAGTGGTCTTCAATTTTCCGTATGAATGTTTTAGATGGTTTAGGGAAATCTCCTAAGAAATTATCGTCATGAATTTAGTGGAGAGTGGTGATATATTTTGGTAATAATGTATGTGAAAACACTCCGGACTGCTAGGGTACTTTTTTTCCCTCTTTAGGAGGGTTTTTCCCTCGGACTTGTATATATACCTATAACCCTAATGTGTCCCTTATCTTTGTACATCACTTGATAATACACTTAGTATTGTCTTGTTCTCCAAGCTTATTCTTCTTCATTATGCTGTTGGTATGCTTCTGTAGATCTCAACCTTCGTGTGCTTCCATAGATCTTAACCTCTAACAATTGGTATCAAAGCAGGTTGTTGCTTTCTCTAGGGTTTCATCAACACCCCTCCGATCATAGTCTCAAAATCACATGAAAATTGGTAAGCATAATTGACACAATAAGGACCTCAAAAAATATTTATTTTCTGATATCAAAATCTCAATTTGAGGTTTTTTTGGACTCTTAAAGCACTATTGTAGCCATTTTGAAGGAAATGTTTTCCTTTTGTGCCAAACATATTTATAGTCTTTGTATTTTCCAATACAAGTTTCTCAAAGTCTACTACAAATCTACTGGAGTTTGTTTGGGTAAAATGGTCAACTTTTTAAGATACAATTAGTTTTTTGCATCAAGATGTTTAGTCACTATCCATGTTTGAAAAAATCATGATGTGGTCTGTATGTTGGGTATCGAGGACAAGTTGGATGGATCTAATCACCCATTGTGGATGCTTTGGTACTATTACAACACTATTTACGTGATGCACTTATTAATAACATGGTTGACATAGAAGAGGCAAAAACAATGCCCAAGTGGCTGGTCTACACTTTGAGAGATAGCAAATTAAACGTCATTTTTTCATATCGTACTTATTTAGGCTTTCATAGCTCTTCTTTTGCATCAAATTGTTATGCGATGATTGTCTCTAACCTTTGTGATGATATGAGCCTATTTCTTTTGATGAAGGACAGAATTCAAAAAAGCGGATGGGTGCTATGCAATTAGAATATGATGCTATTATGAAAAATGGAACTTGGCCTTCATGTGATTTTCCTCTAGGAGAAAATGCCATTAAACAGTTGATAGATATAAGGTTAGGTTTGTTGCCAAAAGTTATGATTAACAGATGGCATTGATTTTGATGAATCTTTTGCTTACCATTGTTTGTAGCATTTGTGCACTTGTAGCTCATCATGGTTGCAATGGATATCACTTGGAAATTAAACACACATTTTTATATGGTGACTTACATCAATAAGAGTATGTATTTTAGCCCCATGGTTTTGTGCATAAAGGGCATGAAAAGGCATTTTATGACTAAAGCAAGCACCTAGTGCTTGGTATGAAAAGATGCATGTCTACTTGATAGTACATGTATTTGAGAACATCCCAACTGAGAGCACCTTATATGTTAATCATGGAGATGATGTACTTCTAATGATTGTTGTATATGTTGATGATATGTACCTCACTGATCCTAAATATAAGAGGCATATTGCTGAATTTAAAGCTCATTTGCATGTGTCCTTTGAGACGTTTGATTTTGGGCCATTTGCATCATTATTTGGGGATTTTGTTATGCAATTTATTAGGGGAATAGATTCGTGTCAAACAAAATATATTGACATAGTATTGTAGTGTTTTGGCCTTGAAGATTGCAAAGCTATTTCCGCTCTCATGGAAAAAGGTCTATAGTTGAGTGTTCATGATGATGGAGCTGCATTTGATGTTTTCCTCTATTTGCAAGATGTTGATTGCTTGATTTACTTATGCATAATGTAGCCTCATATTCACTTTGTTCTCTATTACATGAGCATGTTAATGAATTTCCCAAGTTCCAAGCAATGATAGGTACTTGGCTACTTGGATTGTTTTATCCTAAGGGGGGATCACTACTGCTAGATCCACATGCTTTTTTTTTTTACTCAGAGTAGGAAATTTTCTATGACTCTCATGTGTCGACTACTTGTTTTTTCTTCATGCTTGGTATCTCATGCATATCTTGATTGAGAAAGTATATCCACTTTTAGTTGTGCAATTGAGTATAGGGAAACTTTCATAACGATTCTCGAGTGTATGTGGCTTTGATAAACTTTGGTTGATTTGGTTGTGGTGAATCTTCTACCCCACCATCCCTATTGACAGGATAGCTAGAGTGCATTGGCAGCTGCAAGGAACCTTATGTTCCTTATTCACACAAAGCACATTGCAATGCAAAATCATTATGTGAGGGAGAAAATCTTTGTTAGAGACGTCACTGTAGCTTATGTGCCCACATAGGATATTGTTGCAAACCTTTTCACAAGATATTTTCCAAGAGATAAGTTTGACACATTTTGGAAGTTGTGGGCTTAGTTCCTTTTATGGATTGATTTCTTTCCAGATAGCTTGGCACTCCCTTGTACATGATTGCCATATATTTGTTCACTACATCACTCCTGGGGGATTTGTTGATATAGTTTGGTGGGGATGTGTGTAAACATGCTTACGACTATTGGGGTACTTTCTTCCCTCTTAGGAGTTTTTTCACCCCTAGATTGTATATACGTCTATAACTCTGATGGGTCATTTATCTTTGTATGTTCACTTGGTAATACATACATTACTATGTTGTTCTTCAAGCTTCTTCTTCTTCCTTGTGATGTTTGTGTGCTTCTGTAGACCTCCGAATACAACAACAAGGACCTCTAGGAGCCTAGGTAATTTTCATTTGTTCATGTTGTGACGTAGCTCCTTTCTTGACATAATAAATTCTTGCACTTTTTGTATCCATCAAATTAGGTGTTTCACTCGTATTTGTAGGGTAATATGCCTCCTATTGCTATTATTTTCCTTCAATATATCTATCCTCTAGATACTTAATTCTATCTTTTGGGTAATGTTCTCGATATCTATTGTTGATGTCAACCATTGATGTTTCTACTCAAACTATCACTCTTTTTGGATGTTGTTTTGCATAGTTAACTAGGATAACATTTATTGGAGATGGTGGTTGATGATATAGGATTCAACTTTGTGGATTTGTTTTTCCTTGGTTGTGTCTAGGACTTTTTTAATAGGCTCCCCTATAAGTTTTTTGTTCTCTCTATAGGTTCCCATATGTATCTCTAGGCGGATATGCCCCTACTTAAGTTGATACTATGGCCTCTACTATGGTTGTCTTCCTATCTATTGGTTTGTATTTGGACACTCTATTACACATATAGTTGAGATTATCATTGTTATGATTTTGAAATCTCGGGTTGGGACTCTAAGCATAGAGTGCATTTATTTGCTCCTTACTTTCTTCCATTTGTATCTTCTTGACTACCATCTCACCTATTTTTTCAATTGAAAATTTTGAGGCATTAGTGGATGTTGACACTTCATGCAGAGACTAATTTGGCATATGTGCCCATAGTGGATATTGCACACTTTTTCACAAAGCATCTGCTTCATGAGAAGTTCGAATCTTTCCCAAATCTTTGGCCAATTTCCTTTTGTGGATTCACCAATCTACAATGCTCAACACTTTCTTATACATGAATGTTAGCCCTTTAATCAACACATCACTCCTAGGGGGATGTTGTCAGTATAGTTTTGTATACAATGCTCAACACTTTCTTATACATGAATGTTAGCCCTTTAATCAACACATCACTCCTAGGGGGATGTTGTTAGTATAGTTTTGCAGAGATATTGTGTTTGAACACACTTAGGATTGTTGGGGAAATTTTTCCGTCCCCTTTGTTTCTCCTAGACTGTATATACACCCATAATCGTAAAGGGCTTCTTGTCTCCATACACTCAACACTTACTAATATATTATTTTTTGTGCTTCCAAGCTTCTTATTCTTTCTTGAGCTGATTGTTTTCATTCCCTATCCCCAAACTCCGAAAGGAGATAATGAAAAAAAAAACCTTGGCAGGTGTTAATTTACAAACAGGTGGACTTGGAAATATAATCATAGAAGGATAATTATTTCAAGCCATGTTACAACTTAGGTTAATGAAAATGATATCTCCTTCATGTAGAAGCGAATTGGTTTTAAGAGGATTTTTTGTTAGTACAAACTATTATGAATATGGGGATAAAGTTTTTTAGTTCTAGTTTTGATTCTATTTCCTAGAGTAGATAACCATTTGCCTATGGAGAATTTGTAAGAAGCATCTTTATTTCCATGTTTTCCACAAGTCGTACCTTTGAATCACATTCCAAAGCGTATCAAAGCACCCAATTGCTTCTTCCAAAAGGCTTCTTTCCTCAAGAGAGTTCTATTTTAATCTTAAATACATTCTTGACAATTTTTCACACCTACAAAGTAAAGGGGCGTGATAACAAATATGGTTGATGCCCTCCTTAGTCTTGTGGAGCTGCTTACACCATAAGGGAATCATATTAAACTTGTGGGACAAGGGAACCATATCAAACTTGTGAGCCTTTGAATTGCCCTTGTCGATCAATCTACCAAAGGATAATCAAATTCTTTCTTTCCATCAATGGGTGCCATTGGCTTTGCGACTTCAACTCTCATCTAATTCTAGACTAAATCAAGAACGGTTTTTCTTTAGCTTGGAGTGAAGTATTCACCTTTTAAATGACTCTAAGGATATCTTCAATTTATTCATAATTAATCTACCTCAAGCCTTAAGAGCAAGCGAAACAAGGAAAATTCATGAGTCTAACATCTTCTCTACCGCAAGCCTAAATGTGGTCATTAATGAAACATTAGTCATCCTATACCACCCTAAGGCTTACAATGAATTCATCTTGATTGATCATGTTATTTCTTACATAGTTACAAATGTGCTTCCGAGTATAGAAGTCCTTAGGCCATAGATGGTAGGCCCTCTGAACCTCATCTTGAGAATTTAGAAGAATCTGAGGCATGGGGAACCGATGAATTCGTTTTTTTGTTTAAGGCATGTGGCCCATCATCACTCATGCTTGAGATGAAGGTGTGGATTCATCTTGTTTGAAGCTTTGTTTTTTCAACCTTAGAGCACCCTTGTAGGAACGTTTTTGGTTGTTTTTGAATATCAAAAACACCAAATGTTTGGGCATGTTGAGGTAAGCCTTGATCATCCACTTTTCAAATCATTTTGTCTATATGAATTCGTTTCTTGTTTAAGGCATGTAGCCCATCATCACTCATGCTTGAGGTGAAGGTGTGGATTCACCTTGTTTGAAGCTTTGGTTTTTCAACCTTAGAGCACCCTTGTACGAACGTCTTTGGTTGTTTTTCGAATATGAACAACACCAAAAGTTTGGACGTGTTGAGCTAAGCCTTGATCATCCACTTTTCCAATCATGTTGTCTGCCCATTCAAGCACATGAGCAATACCTAGTCCATTGGCATCCCTAGGTAGCAGGTAAATATCCCATCTTGTCTTGGATAGAATCTCCTCTATTTAGCTCCCTTGTCTTGAGAAAGTTCCTTCATGTTCTTTGTACCTTGATCTCTTTTATATTTTGCCTCTAATATGAGAGGAAAACGATAGTCAAGGGGATAAGAAAAGTGTTTATAGCTATGGCGTTTCCCATCACATTAATATGAACTCCTTTCTAGCACTTGACCTTAGCTTCGAAACGTGGTAAGAACCCAATACCATCATTGGTTCAAGGAAACTTTAAATCCCATTGGGACCATAAATTCTACCATGTGTTTATTTCTTTGGAACCTAATACAAGATGAATTGAGGTGGTGGCTAGTCGAAAGACAACCAACCCAAAAACTCCACCCTGTATTAATCTCTTTACAACCCTACTCCTATATGAATTTAGGTGGCGTCCAATTAAAATACTGAATATTAGTGTTTCCATGATGAATCTTTGATCCTAATGCCATAAATATCTCTACACAATCCCAAAATGTTTCATGTTGATTAATAGCATCATTCATAGAAACACAAGTAATGGAATACTAAAAGAAGAGTAATAGGAAACTTTCAAGCTAAACCTACAATGGATTGAGTCAATGGAATATATCCATAAGCAACCTTAGAAGGTGAGAATTGTCTAGACTTGTGTTGCCAATTATTGTCAACAAACTAGACTAAGGGAGTAAAAGTGCCCCAATACTTCCTAGATAATCTGAATATACCAAGATCTAAAAGGGAAAATATTGAATGTAAAGAAAACTCATCAACTAATGAGGTCTACTAAGATAATAACTCCCAAATAATCAGAATCATTTCCAAATAGGGTGATAAAGAGTTCTCAAATAAATCAGCTAGATTTACTTGCCCTCATGAAATGGAACTCTAGGATGTTTCTAATTTCTAATCCTCACACATCAAACACTATATACAACTAGGCTATACATATCAAGAACATCTAATGATGTACAAATATGTCCACCTCATAAAAATGATGTCTAAAACATTTTCTCATCTCAAGAACATCTAACGATGTACAAATTCTTTGAGATGCACTTTACTTCTATTACTTCACCCACGAATATTACTTACAATAAAACTCAAGTGTGAGTAGATTAAAAAAGTTAAATTTAGCTAAACTTTCTCTTTGAAAATTTATAAAGATTTTCAACTAGAAAAAAGATCTTTTGATGTTTCATCTATAAAAAAAAATCATAAATTGAATATTTTCTCACAATTTAGGCCTATAAAATGATATTCAAAATCACGTTTCTTTGTGCAAAAGCAAGCTTAACTTTCATGGTTTGTATATACAAAATATGAGCTTCAAAGTTGTTCAACACTCTCTCAAATGTGGATAGTTTCCTCTACTATGCCTAAAACGAGGTGGATCTACCATTAATGAATTTTGACTCTTGGCATAACTTTTAATTATAAGAAAAATTTCAAATCTCTGAATTTTGGATATGTTCTAGATACAATAGTTGAGTAATAAATCCAAAATTTTTTTATTGAAGCCTGCACTTATAACATATCATGTGTAGACTAGTAAGGATCTCTAGTGAGTCCTTGCCACAAAATGGTTCTAAGTAACAGAGAGCATTCGACCTAAAAAATGATCTCTAGTTTATTGAAATTTGGGATATAATATTGAACTACAAGCACACTCTTTTTAGTATGAACTTCAAAGCATTTGGATATGTGATTCTTCCATAATTCCTAAATGACTTCACCATTATACCTTGTTTATAGAAAAAATGCAAAGACTTACAATCACATTTTTTTTGTCATTTCTCTCAAATAGATCTTACGAGAAACATTTATGAGCAAACTCTTAAACAAAAGAAATCATGTAAAATGGATTTTCAGACTAAGATAATCAATCACATCTATGTGACATGGTGTCTAGCCAACATGCAAAATTTAAGACTCTACACTTTTTTTTTCTAACAAAATGATTTCAAAAAACTCATGAAAATCTATGAAACAATAGATCTTTAAACATAGTCTCAAATGAATCGATAACCATTCAATTTTGATACTCTATCGAAAAATAATGGCTACAAGCGCTTGTATCCATCTTTAATAAATTATCTCCAGTGATACTGATCAATAAATGAGCCTTTCACTTCAAACGTCTTCTTAGAATGCTTTCAAGTTAATATACACTCAAGCGCTAGCTTTGATTTCTAATCACTAAACAAATTATTTCTCTTCCTTGAAATCTCAATTACTAATGGCATTTCATATGATAATACCTAATTCATAATTCAATTCATTTGGCCCTTTGTATTGGGAAATAGTAACCTTAAAAATAGTCAATAGAAAAAGAACCTCATGAGAGAGTTCATGCAAGATTCTCCTTAAATATGGAATAGTATAAGGATTTTCTTAAATATGGTTATAATTTACAATTATCTAGGGCAAAAAGCAAGGGAATGGGGGGAGTATGTCAACCCCTTACTATATAAGGATGACTCTAATCAAGAGCTAATTGGGTGGTTGATAGCCACCAACCAGTTCAAATGTTATATGATGAATGTTGATTCAAAGAAGAGTAAAACCAATGAGTCTTCTAATCTAGGAAGTGTAAAAAATGAATTCAAGCTTGCATCCACAACAACCTCACAAATACAAAGCTTGAAAGAAAGAAAATTGACGTTGGAAGTAGAACTCTAGAAGAAACAGTAAGAGCTAATAGTAGCGACGAGGAAGTTATGATAGGTACAATAGATTCTTGCTAGAGTTGAATTGAAAAAGTTGGATCTGGTTGAGAAAGGAAAGGCCCATGATTTTATGCCTAATGACACATGTAAAATTGGAAAAAAATGTCCTATTAGAGCCATTTCCAGAGGTGAGAAAACATTGAGAGAGGATAACATTTGAAAATGGGAATTTGCCTTTGAGAATTTTTTTATCTTAGGATCACAACTAAATGAGAAAACAAGAGAGACTATAAAAGCAATGCTAAAAAGTACATCACAGACTTTGCATGGATGTAGAACGATCTAAGAGGAATCAATCTACAGATTTGCCAAGACTAATCGATCTAGACGCTAGAGTAAGACCAATTTATCAACGTCTCAAGAGAACTAACCCAGCTCACTTAGAGTTAATTAAAGCTGAATCGACCAAGCTACTTGAGGTATGATTTATCTATCCTATCGCATCTAGTGAATGGGTTTTGCCTATGGTGTTCATACCAAAGAAGAACAAAAAAAAACCATACTTGTATAGATTATAGAAAATTGAACGAATGGACCAAGAAAGAACACTTTCTTTACCGTTCATTGAAGAAATCTTGGATAGGATAGCTGGCCATAAATTGTACTCTTTCTTAGATGACTTCCTTACCTTACCCAAGTGGCTTGCTCCTATGCACCCTTGCACTCAAGCCTCCAATAAGGTTGAATTCTTGATCACTTCTACTATCGACCTACAACACCTCATTGGTAGTTCTATAGCCACACCTTGGTTGCCTTTGTTCTTGGAATGAAGTTGATCTAAAATACACAAAAGCATACAATACTCTCTTCACTAATCCCTGTTGGTGTAATTTGCAAGCCTACACATTTGGCTCAAAGGATGAATTAAAGTCTACACATACATGAAGAAGCATAGGAACATATGCTGGTGGCTAATTACCGCTTTACCTCATTGTAAAAGTCAAATTGACTTGGAATCTTTTGTAATCACCTACCAAAATGAGTCGTGGAAAAAGTAGCTCATTTTATTGAAGGAATATCTCCAAGCATTTAGGAGCTTGATCATAGGGAGCCAAAATTTGAATTTGAATTCAAATCTTTGTTCATTACATATAAAAAGTGAACAAGAAAAGTCGTGGTTAGAGAGATCATTCCCGAGCCTCATTCTATTGCTTTTGAGTGTGTGTGAGGACTATAATATAGCCTACACCTCTCTACACCATTAGGAAATGTTGTTCATGCCAATGGGATTTTATACAAGTGTTCATTAATAGATACATTTACATCATTCATCTCTGAGTTCTCTGTTAGTCAAATCAAAAGTCTATCAACTTGTCAAGGGCATATCTCCGTCAATTCTTCACCAAATCAAGTGATTCAAAGCTTGTTGGATTCAACTCAAAGTCATCTACGTGAGAACAAAGTTTGAAGTGATTCTATTCATCCATTTTAGAGAAATCTGCGTCGAGGTGAACTATGGTCATTTTCTGCTACAATCCTAAAAAGTCGGGGGTATAGCTAAATTTGCTAAATTGATTTCTCTTAGCATAGTTTATCTTTTTACATCATTTCACTTGCAAAAGGTAGCTTACTAAGCCAACATAGGAGCCCAAGCTCTCTACACAATTGTGCTCTCTACTCCCCTATACAAGGTATGTAGATGCATGAATGTGTTCCTAAATATGAGTAGTTGAAACTTTTATGCATGTGCATATGTGCCTAATTGCATATGAATATCCATGTATGCACTTTGTTGGAGATAGACGTCTGCGGAAGCACGCGAACAGCACAAGGAAGAAGAAGAAGCTTGGAGCACAAACACACAATACTGAATGTATTACTAGAGAATGTACAAAGATAAGTAGCCCATTAGGGCAATAGGCGTATATACAAGCCGGGGAAAAAAAACTCCTAAAGAGGGAAAAAAGTGCCCCGGCGGTCCTAGTGTGTTCACACACATCACTACCTAAATATATCAACAAATCCCCCGTGGGAGTGATGCGGTGAACAAGGAGTTGGCACTCATGTATAAGGAAGTGCCAAGCTATGTGGAAATCACTCCACAAAAGGAAGTAAGCCCAAAGCTTTGCGGAAAGCTTCAAACTTCTCCCTAGGCAGAGCCTTTGTGAAAAGGTCTGCAATGTTCTCCTGCGTGGGCACATATGCCAAGCTGATCTCCACAGTGACCAGCATGTCATCAACATAGACAACAATGATCAGAAGCACATCATTAAACACGCTTAACATATAAGGTGCTTTCAGTTGGACTGTTCCCAAAACCATGTGCAACCAGATAGGCATGTATCTTCTCATACCAAGCACGTGGTGCTTGCTTTAAACCATATAATGCCTTCTATAACCTGCACACCTTGTTTTCATGCCCTTTCTGCACAAAGCCACAGGGCTGAAAAACATACACTCCTTCATGCAAGTCACCATTCAGAAATGTTGTTTTAATGTCCAACTTATGTACATTCCAACCATGATGGGTTGCAAGTGCACAAATGCTCCGAACAGTAGTCATACGGCATGTAGGTGCAAAGGTCTCATCAAAATCAATGCCTCTTTCTTGCGCATAACCTTTGCAACAAGCCTAGCCTTATACCTGTCAACTGTACCATCAGGTTTACGCTTCAGCTTGTATACCGACTTAGTGCCCATGGCCTTCTTGCTAGGAGGCAAGTCACATAAAGACCATGTACCATTCTTCATTATAGCATCAAATTCAGATTGCATGGCAGCCATCCAATTTTCTGAATTCTGTGCTTCATCAAAAGAAACAGGCTCATTCTCATCACAGAGACTAGACCCAGCCATAGCATAGCAATCTGATGCAAAGGAGGCACTATGAGATCCTGAACGAGTATGATATGAGAAAGGTGCATCTAATTTGTTGTCATGCAAAGTCTGCACCAGCCATTTTGGCATAGTTTTTGCCTGCTCAATATCAGCTCTCCCATCAACAAGTGCATCATGTAAATCTGCATGAGAAATAGAATGATCTGCATCATCATATGAAACCTGCAAAGGCTGAGAAGTTGCCTCATTAGAACCAGCACTAGATTGTCCACCTGTAGAAAGAGGGATCAACGTATCATACATGTCTTTGGAGCTAACAGATGTCTCCTTAGTACATGAAAGCAATGGTTGAATAGCATCTTCCACAAAGACAACATCACGGCTAACTAGAATGCGTTTAGTTTGTGGATGATACAGATGATAGCATTTACTTTCAGAACTATACCCAACAAAAATACATTTTACTGCCTTATCATCCAATTTTCTGCGATGTTGTTCAGGCACTAATGCATATTCCAAACAACCAAAAACAGGCAGATGAGCAACAGATGGCTTGCGGTCATGCCAAGCCTCATATGGAGTGATAGACTGCAACGCTTTAGTGGGACACCTGTTTAGTACATATGCTGCACACATGACAGCCTCAAGCCAGAAACTATGTGGTAAATCCTGACTTTTGACCATGCACCTCGCCATCTCCATGCGTGAACTGTTCTTTTGTTCAGCAACTCCATTCTGTTGAGGTGTATACGGCACTGTACACTGGTGTTTTATCCCACGTTCATCCAAAAATGCATTAAAATCTGAAGACATATATTCCCTCCCTCGATCAGAACGGAGGGTGCCCATTTTACATGCTGACAGATTTTCAGCCAAAACCAAAAACTGTTTGAAGCACATGAACACTTCGGACTTTGCTTTGAGTGGATATACCCATGCATGCCTGGAAAAATCATCAATGAAAGTCACGAAGTAAAGGTAATTTCCAAAAGAGGGTGTCTGCATAGGACCACAGACATCACTATGTACAAGCTGCAATTTCTGCATAGCCCGAACTGAACCATCTTTTGGAAAGGAAGAACGCTGCATTTTGCCCAAAATACAGCCTTCACAAACATGTTTTCCAGGAGCCTCAAGTTTGGGCAAAGAGGACACCATTTCAGATTTCTGCAGGCATAGCAAACTAGCAAAATTCAGATGACCAAAGCGTGCATGCCAAAGCTTTGCATCTGACATAGCCTGAGAATCATGAAGTGCACATGCCGAATCATTCACAGATCTTTCATAGTCTATGAGCTTATACAGGCCACGACATAAAATGCCAGAAGCAATAATCACATCGCCATTTGAGAGATCATGGACTGTACACCTGTCATCAACGAATTTCACAACCAAGCCAATCTTGGCTAATGCAGAAACTGATAACAGGTTCTTTTTGATCCCTCGCACAAATAAAGCATCTGACAAAGTGAAAGAACTACTATCAGCAGTAGTCAAAATGATCTCACCAACTCCCATAACAGGATAAGAGGAGTTATTGGCGCATGTGACAGTATTCCCTCTAGGGGCAGGCTCGAGTGAAGAGAAGAAACTGCGCTGCGAGGTAACATGTTTGGTCACCCCACTGTCAAAGTACCAAACATCTGAGTCTACTGCAGACATGCACTGATCATGAGAAGATGGGTCAAAACTGTAGACAGTAGTAAACGCCCATTCTTCTTCATGCACAAGATATGTAGAATCTGTTTTTGGTGTAGAGGCCTCTACAACAACCATTCCAGCCTCTTTCTTCTTTGCCTCTTTAGCAGCCAGTTTTGGACAGTTCTTTATGATATGATCATTTCCTTTACAGTACTTGCAAAACAATTTCTGCTTTTCTGATTTCTTCTCATCTTTATCCTGGTTCTTCGATCGTGCAGCATTTGTAGATTTCTGCTTACTAGTAGAAGAGCTCCATTTTCCTTTGCCCTTCTGACTAGCCAGGAAAGCTTGATCTGCAACACGCATAATGGACATGTTTTGCCTGGACTGATCTTCCTGCAACAGAACAGAGACTAACTCCTCAAATGACAAGGCATTTGGATTGCCTTTCATCATCAACCGAAGAGTAGAAGCAAAACTCTGATATGAATCAGGAAGACCATTCAGAATGGTCTGCTCAAGTGAGCTATCTGGTATAACCTCATCAGCAGAAATCAACTGTTCCTTCAAATCTTTGATCTTCGTTAGGAAACTGTCCATAGAATCACCTTCATTCATGTGCTCACTCTCCAACTGTTTTCGGAGGTAAGCAACACGAGCCTCATTCCTAGCCTGGTACAAAGTGGTAAGTGTATCCCAAGCATCCTTTGCTGTTCTGCAAGAGCGAATGTGAGGAATAATGGCACGTTTGATAGACAAAGCTATCAATGCATGTGCCTGGGCATCTTTGCCATCCCAGCGAATCTGCTCTGTAGTAGGTGCAACAGAAACAGCAGCACAAACAGGAATCTGCGGAATATCATCTTGGACACCATCTTCATCAGCTCGAGCACCTGTATTTGCAGTACCTGTCGTTACAGGTGTAACAGGACGTCTTTCAACACCCTGCACAATGTTCCACAATCCTTTTGCAACCAGTACATGTCGCATCATATAAGCCCATAATGGGTAGTTGGTACCATCCAACTTATCCTCAACAACCAACATACGGAATACATCACTGCTTTCAGCCATGGCTGGTGACTAAAATATCTTGATGCAGAAAATTGATTGTATCTCAAAAAGTTGAACGGAACTGCCCAGACGAGTTCTGCTAGACCTGTAGCAGACTTCGAGACGCTTAAACTGGCGAACAGAAACTGGTATATAACTTTGGCACAAAAGAACGAAATAGCCTGCACAAGCATTGCGATAGTGCATTCAGAGGCCGAAACGAGCTCAGATCGTGATTTCGGCACCACAATGCGAAGCTGTTTTGATCTCGGAAAC
Source organism: Ceratopteris richardii (assembly GCA_020310875.1). Taxonomy (NCBI): domain Eukaryota; kingdom Viridiplantae; phylum Streptophyta; class Polypodiopsida; order Polypodiales; family Pteridaceae; genus Ceratopteris; species Ceratopteris richardii. The sequence continues at coordinate 174,256,966 of CM035427.1, read as the reverse complement.
ACCCTGAGTATGCTCACCAAATTTCGTACGAATCTGAGACTGCAAACGGAGGAGTGTCGACGGCGCCCTAGAAGAAGCGACAACCTGCTCTGATACCAATTGTTGGAGATAGACGTCTGCGGAAGCACGCGAACAACACAAGGAACAAGAAGAAGCTTGGAGCACAAACACACAATACTGAATGTATTACTAGAGAATGTACAAAGATAACTAGCCCATTAGGGCAATAGGCGTATATACAAGCCAGGGGAAAAAAACTCCTAAAGAGGGAAAAAAGTGCCCCGGCGGTCCTAGTGTGTTTACACACATCACTACCTAAATATATCAACACACTTGTAGGTCTAGATAGAAATATTATTTTGATTGCATGCTCCTTATATAGTGTGTTGACCTTTTGCCCACCACTGCACTTCAAGATCTTTCTCTTGCACCTCAACATTGTACTACGATTGTATCCACTTGCCATGAAATGGATCGTCCTTTTACCATGGGAGAGCATGTCTGAATATCTCGTTTATTCTTGAGAAAGGAATTGTAGGCGGAGAAGGATAGTTTTTTTTTTTTAATATAAAGGAAGTTCGGCAATAGCCTACTCTCCCGGACTTGAATTAAATTAAGAAACAAAGGTACAAAAGAAGGGGGCTAGTGCCCACGGGACCCCCCAAATCCCACAAAGCGGGGGAAGCTTGATTGAATCCTAGGTTGCATTACAGAGAAGGTTAATCACCCTCTCATCGCCCTCATGCGGGGCCCACTTGGGTTTGAGCTTGTTGTTGATCAAAAGGAGGACTTGATGGTGCGTGAAGGGGGGGGACTTCTTACTGTTAACGATCCTTTTGCCCAGGAGGAATAGTGATTTCTCAATCAACCACTCCCTGGGGGGGTCGCCGAAGTTGAGAGCACACCTCTCCCGCCAAATTTTCCACAGGACTTCCCCTCTGATGGCGTTCCAGAGTGTCGCAGAGCAGCCGATCGCTTCTCCCAAAAGGACTTGTTTCCAACTAAGCTGTTTTTGAAGTCTGATTTTCATTCCAACCGTCTGCCAGATTCTGTGGGAGTTGGGGCAAGTAAGGAAGATGTGTGGGACATCTTCGATAGCACGGTGGCAGCGTTTGCACCAAGGAGGGATCCCACAAAGTTTGCTAGCCTTATGGTTGGTCCAAATTCCTCGATGAAGAATTTGCCATAAGAGGACAGACTTCTTAATCTCAATAAGGGGGTGCCAGATACCCATGAATTTCATGTCCCACCGAAGCCGCGTCCAAGACAGGCACCACTTCTTGTTGAGGCTGATCTGGAGGTCAGCCGTTTCTTTGATGTTTGGGATTTTGAGTAGGCTATTTCCATTGTGCCATTTGAGACCAAGCGAGTTCGGTGTGTCGTGTCCCATGAGAAGGCGAGTCTTGTGACGATCCCAAGCGAGGCATCTGCTTTGCAAAGTGTTCCATTCTTCGTAGGAGATGTTTATGCGAGGGTCAATATCCTCGAAGTTGATCCAGTTGTTGGTGTCATGTTTCCAGAGGTGTTTCCATTTTTTGAATGCTTTGTTCCATAGCTTCTTGGCATTTTGAATGTTCCACGACTCCACACTCCGGATGCCATGTATCTGAAACCAGATAGAGTCGTTTTGTCTGATTCCGGCCGCCCACTTCCAGTCCTCACTAATTCTTGTGAAGCTTTTGACTTTATTCCAGCCCTTCCAAAGGGAGCACACGAGATTGGAGCCTTTCGGGAAGACGGGGATCGGGGAGAAAAGCAGGGTCATGATGTCAAGATTCTTCCAGTTCGGGAACCCCGTGAGGGCCAACTCATTCTTGTTTCTGAAGATCAGCTTGGCCCATGAGGCCTCCCTATTGCACCAAGCCTTAATCATCCATTTGGCTGCCAGTTTGTTAGCCATACACCCAATGTCCAGGATACCAAGCCCCCCGCTATCTCTAGGGCTAGTGCAGATGGCCCATTGATTTTAGGCACCCCCCTTCTATTATGATCGCCCGTCCAAAGAAAGTTTCTACAAATACTATTCAGTTTGGACAGGCCTTGCTCATTCGGTCTCCAACAAGAAAGGAAATAGATGGTAGAAGAGAGGAGGAACGTGTTGATAACCATCGCACGCCCAGCGAGATTCATTTGCATACCTCTCCAATAGTTAAGTTTGTTTTCGAGTTTAGCCAACACCCAGTTCCATCGCTGCTCCATAGAGACGCCAAACCCCAAGGGGATTCCAAGAAGTCGAAGGATTTGGCCCTGCGGAATGATTTGACAGCCATGATCAGTGAGAAGGCCAGGATGCTGTCCCACAATAGCCCTAAAGGCGATCTTGGAGTGGTTGATTTTGGATCCAGAGGCATCACAAAAGGTAGCAAGACACCTCCAGAAAGTCTCCAGGCTGGTATTATCATTGTGGACGAACGCGTTCATATCATCAGCAAAAAGTCTCATGGTGATTTGACTGTGGTCGTGAGGCAGTCGGAGGCCTTTGATATTGCCAGCCTTCACATGATGAGCCACAAGTCTGCTCAGCCCCTCAGTGGCGATGGCAAAAAGAAGGGGGGCCAGAGGGCACCCTTGTCTAATAGATCTTCTAAGATGGATCGCCTTCGAAAGTTTGCCGTTAACGTTAATTTGGGTCGTTGCGTTTCCGAGAAGGGTCGCGATCATCTTGTGAATTTCTGACTAAGTCCGAGATCTTGGAGTGACTGCAGAATATAGTCCCATTCTAGCCTGTCGTAGGCTTTGTCAAAGTCGATCTTGAGGAAAACCACATCTTGATTAGACTCATTTGCAAATTGAATACCTTCCCAAATATCCATAATGGTTTCCAGGATAGACCTGCCTTTGATGAAACCTTTTTGGTCCTCACTAAGCCAAGATCTCAGGTGGCACGAGAGTCTGTTGGCAATGACTTTGGCGATGATCTTGTATCCTGTTTGGAGCATCGTAATAGGCCGCCAGTTCTCGATTCTGTTCTTTTCCCCCTTCTTGTGTATCAACTTGATAATTCCATTATTTAGACAAGAAGGAAGAGCACCAAACTTTAGCGCTTCTTGCCAAACCATCCGAAGAGGGGTGGCAACCACCAGCTTGAAGGATTTAAAGAACTCGTTAGTGAGTCCGTCGGGTCCCGGGCTTTTACCGAGAGGGAGGGCATCAATGACCTCAATGATTTCTGATTCCGAGATAGGGGCATGAAGCAGGGAGTGGAGGTTGGGTGGTATCCTCCGGGGGGAAACCCTAGAAATGGCAGCCATACAGTCCCTTCTATGGTGGGAAAGGGGGTTCGAGGTTCCCAGGAGTCTCGTGAAGTGCCCCTCGATGATGCCAAAATTATCTTCTTCCGAATTGCATACATTGCCATGTGGGTCTAGCAGTAGGGGGATCGACTCTCTGATGTGTTTCCTTTTAAGGATACGACACATCTCTTTGGTGGGTTTGTCGGCTTTGCCAGCCCACCACTCCTTGAAGAAGATTTGCAAGTTTTTCCTTTGTATTTCTTCCTCGTATCTCAACACTGCTCTGATTTTTCTGAGGCCTTTCTGGGCTTGTTGTTTTCCTTTGTTCACTTCCTCCTCGAGCCGCCAGAGTCTGTGGTAAAGGGCTTCCCTACGAGCCCGCCGCACAGTCTCGAGCATCTTCTTAGTTCTGATCATGATCTTACGAGACTTGTCGACCGCACTTCTCCAGCACTTGGCAGGGGCCAAGCCAGAGGCGAACGCCACTTTCCACACATCGGCAATTTCTTGGTGGACGGAAGGGAGAGAGAAGGTGGTTGCGTTGGCATGGAACCACGGAGCCTTGCGGATTTTGTTGGAAGGTTGAAAAGTGATAACGATCGGGTAGTGATCAGAGATAGTGAGGTCAGTGCGTTGCGTGATGGTAGGGTGGCCCCACTGTTGCGTAAAACTCTGAGAGATGTAGCATCTATCGAGTCTAGCTTTCCTCAGGTCCTCGCCCGCTTGGAGATTCGACCAAGAAAAGCCACTCGAGTCTTTGAACTCAATCAAATCCAAGTGGAGTTTGGTCATGTCCCACGTTTCTTTCTCCCGACTGTCGATGACCCTGCCCTTGCCCATCCATCTGTCCATAGGGTCTTCCACCATGTTGAAGTCTCCACAAATAAGCACGTTGTGGGGAAGCGAGTCTAAGGAAGCCCAAGTGTTCAGTCTCTCCAAATCCCCGTTAGGGGCGTACAAAGAGACCATAGTAACACAAAGGGGAGCACCAAAAGAGACAGCGATAGTTAGTAATCTAATGGACAGATGCAGTTAATGTGAGGGAGAGCCCCACGTGCCGTTGTAGTGAATTGGGATTTTACTAATTGTTAAACATAGAACGGATACTTAGGAAGAGACTAGACTGCTTATTTCCAAACCAAGGGCCAAAATGCCAAACCAATGAAGCCGATGAGGACTATGAGACCCACGATGCTTGGCCATCAAGATGGGCCATGAGTACCAAAACTATAGGACACGAGACCAAAGACACGGGAACCAGACCATAAATCCATGACACATCACGGGTTCTATAGTGCCCACCACCAAAGTTTGCTCTGCCCTCCAATAGACAAAATATAGTTCAAGAACCCAAAAAGAAGGGTGGATAAGAATCCTAGTACATCCTTCAATTTCCACAGATGTGTGTCATCAACTTCTTTTCTCTTTCCTTGTTTTTTTCTGCTATTGCCTTTTTGCATCCATGCGAACCTCTTCTAAGTTCTAACCCATTGAATGATGAGAGTGTGGTAGAAATGAATGGTCTTCTTTGCCTATATAGACTTTTTCCTATGCAAACCAAGCAAAGACTCAAAAGGCTCAATCAAAATTTCTCCATACATCAATTGCAAGGTGGAATAACCCATGGCTTCTTTGCATGCCAATCTTCAGGTCTATAATGTACTAAAATATGTAGTATCCCAAGTAGTAGGCCTTAGATTACATCCCTATCTAAGCAAGGCTATCAATACCTCGTTTGTAGACTTTGCTTGCCCATTTGCCCTTGCATAATAAGCACATAAAGTGCTAATGGAGAACCTTGTACTTACTAAAAATTTCAAACAATACTTTGTTGAAAAAATGTCTCCCTTGAGTACTAAAAATTTCTAATGGACACCATATCTGCAAAAGATCTTGATATAAAAGAAATCAACAATTGTTTGGGTAGTGCAATCTAGGGAAGCAATGGCCTCTACCCATTTAGTGTCATGGTTTTTTACGACCAACAAGTCCTCTTTTTGAGAAAAAATGTAGGAAAAATAGACCATATAAAATCCAAACCCCATTTCATAAAGTGTTTGTATGAAGTGGAGATAACCAATGGATGTTATCTCTGCATGCTAGGCTTGGGTCCACATCTTTGACATGCATCACATGCTTGAACTCTCTCCTCTACATCTTTGAATAAAGTTGGCCACCATAAGCCACCATTGAGGATTCTTTGTTCATCATGCACTCCAATGTCTTGATTCTTTAGGCTAAATCTAGACAAATGATCATACATGAAATTTTCTTTACTTGGTCTATGCACTATGAAAAAACCGAATTCTTACTTTACTAATTGATGATCCATAATAACCACAAATGTCACCCCTAGAAGGTAATGGTGCAACTTTTGCACTCCAAATAGAATTACCAAAGCTTCTCTCTTAGTGATACTATAGTTCTTCTCGGTCTTAGTCAATATTGATCTTGTATATTGTGTAAGACTATCTACTTTGTATTCTTCACTATGTTGTGTAAGGAATGCCCCGACCACATAGGCACTCGCATCCACATGGACATGAAAAATCTTCAGACCAATATGGAGTAACTAGGATAGGTGCCTCTAGAAGCTTTGATCTAAGAGCCAAGTAAAGCTTTTCCTCTTCTTCATACCATTTAAATGGGACATCTTTACTTATAATCTTGGAAAGTGGTTGGGGTATGTTTGCATACATTTTGATAGACCTTCTATGATATACACTATAGCCTAAAAAGCTTTCTATTTCCTTCAATATCTTAGGCCTAGATAACTTCAGGATTGTTATAATTTTGTCCAAGTTAGGAGCCAAACCTTTGGCATACTTCTACAAATCCAAGAAGGGTAACCTCTATCACTAGAAAGTGGCACTTGTTTGGTTTTCATTTTAGCTTAGTTTCCTTGCATCTTTCTAAGACATATTGCAGTTGTGCTAGATGATCATCTAAACAATTCATAGGAGTACTATTACAAGTACTTGAGAAGGAAGGAAATGCATCCATGAAGATTTTAAGGGCTTTCCAAAGTAGGTTCCCAAAGATACGTTTCACAGTTCTATTGAAAGTGGAAAGATCATTTTGAGTCCAAATGACATTTTTATATAAACATAGGTTCCCCAAGGTGTGACAAGAACTACCTTCTCTCAATCCTCTAGGTGAATGGATATCTACTTGGGTATCCATCCATGAAGTTGTATAGTGTATGCCTAACCATTTCTTCTATAACATGATCTGTAAATGGCATAGGGAACGTGTCACAAGATGTTACCATGTTGAATGCTCTGAAGTCCACACATATTCAAATTTTATTAGTTTTCTTTTTGGTCACTATGACCATGTGAGAAATCCATTTTGAGTGCTCCATCGAGATGATAATTCTAGCATCCTTGATTTTTTCAATATCTTGGTAAAGGGCTTTGTGCATCTTGATTCACAAGCATACGGATTTGATACTATTTCACGTGGTTCTTTTGTACTCGGCGAAGGGTTGGTGGATAATGATCATGACAGACCAAGGATTGCAAGGATCTATGTTGCAAAAATAAAAAACAAAGACTAAAACTTATGACTTAACTTTCGCATGCTCTTACTGCCTAACTAGGTGATGTCTCTTCGTCCACCCTAGTTTCCTAATGCTAGACTTAAGTTAAAAGACTTCAAAAGGGACATAGTTCATTTAGATATTCATATGAAAGTAGACCAAAGATGGAATAAGAGAATGTATTATGTTTTGAAGTGCTCATTACAAAAATAGAGTACAAAATCACTGATTGTTCTCAGTTTGCCTTGCGGCCAACTTTGTCCAATGTACCTTGTATATAGAGTGTTACAAAACAAAACAACTAATGAAACCAAGTCTACTAAATGTAAGGACACAGATAATTACTTTTTCTTGGCCTCAATGATACTACAAACATCAACCCATGCTAGTCTCTTGATTTTCCCAAGAGCTTTGCACGAATCTTGTAGCCTCACCCCACAGGGAAAAAGGGGTAGGAGGTCTCAAAAGAAGTGAGAGACAGATGCTTTTGGTTGCACAAAACCTACTCATCTCAACAATCAGCATAGACATAGGTCCTCTATTGCATCAGCCACCTTGCCAGTCCTCATCGCCTCATGGTTCCCTGATGATGCACTCGAACTCTGTGTAGAGTCTAACAATAGCACTCTCTATTCCTCTTTGTAAGGTATATGGATGCATGAATGTGTTCCTTACTATGCGAACTTGAACAAACTTCTATTCTTGTGTGTATGTGTATATGTGCCTAACTGCATATAAGAATCTATGTATGCACGTGTAGGTCTAGATAGAAATATTCGTATGATTGCATGCATGGTCCTTATATAGTGTGTCAACCTTCTTGCCCACCATTGAATTGCACAATATTTCTTGTTTGTGACTCCACACTATCGATTCCCCAAATCCCTTGAATCAATCATGTCAAAAATTACAAGATCTGAAGTAATTTCATGTGTATTCTATGCTATTTATCAAATAATATATTTCTAGTACTCAAAATAAGGAAATAGAGCCAAACAACTAGCATCAATGCACAAGAACAATTCAAGAAATTAGGGCCATCCGTGATTTTTTGATGGATTATATCGCTTCAATTGGTCGCCTCATGTAACTTCAACTTCAAGAATTTTTTAATATGAAATTCATCTCATAGCGATTAAAAAAACACTTTTAAAACAAGGAAAAGTAACTAACCATCAGGTACCTATTCTCTTTGAACACGACCGATTCAAGCAACTAGGACCATCCAAGCTTCTTCGATGAGCCAATTGCTTGAATCAATGGTGTCCAAAGAAGTTTCATATTCTAAAAAACATAATTAAATAAATTCAAAACACAAACAAACCCATATATTACCTTTCAAACCTAGAGACTTCAACAAGGAATGACTTGTTTCTTGTAGAAGATTTTTGGAGAAGGATTGGAAAAGAATAACTATGGGAACTAAGAGACAGAAGGTAGATCACAAAAAAATAGCATAAATGAATGAGGAACTTATATAGGGTCTCTGCCTTGTGTTGATCGTTGACGCCACATGCCACCCTTTGATTGGTCCATGGCATTCGGCCCTTGTGAATTCCAATTTACATTACCACATGTCATCTTTTCATTGGTCCATGTCATTTGGCCATTGTAAATTTTGAGGTGGGGTTGGCATGTGTCAAACTCTCATTGGTCTATGTCATTTGATTGTTCTTATTCTCTTTTCCCCTATAAATATCAGGTCTCTTGGCTTTTGCTCATTTTCTGCCTTCAACAAATGTTTGCATCCATAGTCAAGCACTTGCACCTCCAATTCTATACACAATCCATTCAAACATAGGACCTACTTGACCATCTTTGATTGCCTTTTTTCACTTGTATCTATTGTCCTTTGCATCTATAGGAAGAGCCCTCAAGGATTTTGAGATGGAAGAGAAGAATGCAATTCTCAGTGCCTCTCCATCGGAGAAATTACCCAATTTTATGGTTCTAGAGGGCTTGAGAGTTAATCCAGATGCAATGAAAATGATCAGTCCCTCTTTTGATTTTGAAGCACTTGCAATAACTGAGTTTCTTCAAACTGCAAGGAAGTTTATAAATGAAAAGGAAGAAAGTAAAGAGGAATTTCTAAGCATTGACTTGAGCTTGTGAACTGATGCATTTAAAGATTCATCCAAAGCTCTTTCTAGTTTCTATGAAAAAGTACTTGCAGAGAAGCCAACACTTCTAGGTGAAGATTTTTACCGGTGACAAAAAAAATATGGAGATTTACTCATTTGGGCAAGGATATTCATTTGAGGAGGTTTCTCAAAACAAAGGAACAATAAGAATTCATGCTGAAGAAATTATTCAGGATGAAGATGAGTTAAGGTATGTCCAAAATCACTTGTCTTGCAACTATGACTCATGTGTGAGACATGACCGATTCAAGCGGATAAGCCCATCCGAGACTTTTGATGAGCCTATTCGCTTGAATTGGCCAAGTCCTAGATTAATTCAATTACATGTGTTTTCTTGCTTGCTCCTTATGCAATACCCTTATTCCTCATCATTCATAGATGTTCACATCAAATATAGGCAAATTTACCTCTATTTGTAATGATTGTGACATATGATCGATTCAATCAATTTAGGCCTATCCAAGATTTTTTTGATGATCCTAATCACTTGAATTGTTCGTGTCCTAGATTCATTTCAAGAATAATGCAACACGTGCTTCATTATGCACAACATACAAAGAAGCAAAAGTTTCCCATATCATCTTGATATAGAACATGATCAAATGTGTGGAACTATATGACCCTTCACAAAAATCTCTGACATGTATATTGCACTTGTTGTATTGTTGTTTTAGGTCATTCTTGTACATTCCTTTTATGTAATAGAAGAAGAAGAAAAAGATCATTCTTCCTTGCCTCAATCTATGTGTGTGCTTCTCTTTAAGAGTGAGTGTGTGTGTGTGATCTCTCTTCCTTATATCCCTCCTCGTGACATGGTATCAGAGCCAGTGTAGCCGCAGAGAGCTCGTGGAGAAGGCTGACAGTGAAGAGTATGCGAGAATGCATGGAGAAAGCGCAATTCACAAAAGACCTCATATTGCTAGAAAAATTGGCATGAAGGTAAAAGACCTTGTTGGGATAGATGGATGGATGCTCCAAGAGACTGAGTAGGTACTGCTAAACTTGCTTTGTACCAGCCCTCTTTTGCTTCAGAGTTGATAAGTAGACCTTCTTAGCTCTCCAATAACACCAAAAAATGGCCTATGTACTTTGGAAGTGATGTGTGTAATGATTGAACCAAGACAGATAACTTTGAAGTTCACAAACTCAAGAAAACCTTCTATTTATGTCTTGACACCTGCTGAACGTTTTACTCAGTGTGACGAGCACGGTAGAAATTGATAAAATTCCTTCTAGGGGTATTTAATTAGCTTAGTAAGCTACCAGTTGCAAGTGGAATGATGTAAAAAGATAAACTATGCTAAGAGAAATCAATTTAGCAAGTTTAGCTATACCCTCGACTTTTTAGGACTGAAAGAAAATGACTAGAGTTCACCTCGACCCAGATTTCTCTGAAATGGCTTAATAGAATCACTTCAAACTTTGATATCATGTAGATGACTCTGAGCTGAATCCAACAAGCTTTGAATCACTTGATTTAATGAAGAATTGACCGAGATATGCCCTTGACAAGTTGATAGACTTTTGAGTAGACTAACAGAGAACTCAGAGATGAATGATGTAAATGTATCTATTAATGAACACTTGTATACCATCCCATTGGCATGAACAACATTGCCTAATGGTGTAGAGAGGTGTAAGCTATAGTATAGTCCTCACACACACTCAAAATCAGTAGAATGAGGCTCAGGAATGATATCTCTAACTGCGACTTTTCAAGTTCACTTTTTATATGTAATGAACAAAGATTTGAATTCAATATCAAGTTTTGGCTCCCTATGATCAAGCTCCTAAATCCTTGGATATATTCCTTCAATCAAATGAGCTACTTTTTCCAAGACTCATTTTGGTAGGTGATTACAAAAGATTCCAAGTCAATTTGACTTTTACAATGAGGTAAAGTGGTAATTAGCCACTAGCATATGTTCCTATGCTTATTCATGTATGTGTAGACTTTAATGCATCCTCTGAGCTGAATGTGTAGGCTTGCAAATTACACCAACAACTCCCCCTCAAGCCAAACATTTTGGCTTAAGTCTTCATCTTCAATCTTCAAGTATATCCTGCAATCCAATCATGGATTTGAACCTGCAAAGTTTTGTTCCATCCAAAGCTTTACTCAACAAAATCTGCACATTGCATGTTGGTTGATACATAGGTAAGTTGAATGTCCTTGCTTATCAACTTCTCTCTCACATAATGATAATGAACCTCTATGTGTTTGGTCCTAGCATGATAGATAGGATTAGCTGCAAGGTGAAGAGAACTTGTATTATCTCCAAAGATTATTGGAGACCTAGTATATAAGCCCAATTCTGTATACAAAAGCTTAATCCAAATTGCTTCTTGTGTGGCATTAGCCAGTCCTCTATACTCTGCCTCTGTGGAAGACAAAGCAACAGTAGGTTGCTTCTTTGAAGACCATGAAATTGGTTTGTCACCTGCAAAAGAGATATATCCAGAAGTGCTCCTCCTATCATCCTTGCATCCTGCCCAATCTGCATCTGAATAAATTTTGATATCAATATCTGAAGTGTAAGGGAAATACAAACCATGGTTCTGTGTACCCTTGAGATACTTCAAGATTCTCTTGGCAGCCTCTAAGTGAGGTATCCTTGGCTTGGTTAACCTGTAATTCCATGCCCTAGGTGCGTGCTTCAATCCATATAAAGCCTTTTTTAATTTGCAAACATAAGTTATCTTCTTAGGGTCCTCATAGCCAGGAGGTTGTGACATATAAACTTCTTCTGAAATCCATCCATTCAAGAAAGCATTCTTGACATCCAATTAGTACATGTTCCAATTCTTTGATGCAGCCACACTTACCAACACTCTGATTGTTGGCATCTTGGCCACAGGAGAAAATGTCTCTTCATAGTCAATACCTTGGGTTTGTGCAAAACCCTTGGCTACCAATCTGGCTTTGTACCTATTAATTGTTCCATCAGAATTTCTTTTCAACTTATAGATCCATCTGGATCCTATTACCTTCATAGAATCCTTCTTGGGTACTAACTCCCATGTGTCACTCTCCTTGAGTGCTTCAATCTCCTCATCCATAACTTCTTTCCACTCTGATTTGGTTATTTCTTCTTCATATGAACTTGGTTCTTCATTTGACAAATCTTTGGCAAGATAAACTGAATGTTTAGTAACAAGAGATGTATCATACCCATATCTGATAGGTTCTTGCTTTCTCTTTGAGATCTTCTGATGGATTGAGTTGAAGATTCAGGTATGTCTTCAAGCTTCTTCATCTTCATTTTGCCCTTGGACTTCCATGCCTTGATTTCTTCAAGGTTGATAGTGTCTTCATCATCTGAACTTGAGTCTTCATTCTGAGTAGGTTCCTCCTTTTCAAGTTTTGGAAATTCCTCTTCCAAATCATAGGGTAATTTGACCTTCCTGCATTCATTCTCATACCAAGAATCATTTTCATCAAAGATCACATCTCTGCTTACCATAAATCCCTTATTGGTAGGATTATAGAACCTGTAACCTTTTTTATTTAAATCATACCCAATAAAAATGCATTTTTCAGCCTTTGGGTCTAGCTTACCTCTTATCTGAGAAGGAATGTGCACATATGCTACACATCCAAATATTTTGCAGTGATCTAATGATGGTCTCTTACCATGCCATGCTTCATAGGGTGTCATACCATCAAGTGACTTAGATGGTAACCTGTTTATGAGGTAAGTGGCAGTAGAAACACTCTCTGCCCATAGATAGTTAGGTAACTTCTTCTCATTAAGCATAGATCTACCTGTGTCAACAATTAACTATTTCTTCTCTGAGCTACCCCATTCTGTTCAGGAGAATACCTTGTGGTTATCTCTCTTTTGATGCCTCCGTCCTGCAAGAAGTCTTCAAATTCATTGGAGAAGTACTCACCTCCTCCATCTGACCTTAGCCTCTTCAAATTCCTTCCTGTCTGGTTTTCAACTAATGCAAGATATTTTTTAAAGCAATTAAATACCTCATCCTTGTGCTTCATGAAGTACAATATAGTCCATCTGCTATAATCATCAATGAAAGACACATAGTACCTTGAACCTGAAACTGAGGGGTCTTTGCTAGGTCCCCAAACATCTGTGTATACAAGCTCTAGGTAGTCTTCATGCATATATCCTTTCTTGGAGAAGGGTAACCTGTGGGACTTACCAAATTGACAAGCACCACACTTGTAAATCATATGTTGCTTGGATACATTACGTATCCCAATCACACATTGGTCCTTGCACATTTGTTTCAAGGTTCTTTCTCCTATGTGCCCTAATCTTTTGTGCCAAATCTCAAGCTCTGAAAGTGTTTGATCCTTATAACTGTATAGTGCAATATTCTTTGTATCTTCCAACTCAAAAGTGAAAAGTCTACCTGATTTTTCTCCTTTAGCAATCCTCTTGAACCCATGTCTTGGGTCCTCCACATATGCTCCATATTGATTGAATCTGACCTGCAAACCTTTCTCCACAATCTGACCAACACTCATCAAATTTTTGGTAATGGTTGGTACATAGAGTACCCTGCTCAACAAACTCTCATTACCATCACAAGTCTTCACATTTCCAACTTTAACTATTGAATGCTTTGTATCATCACCTCTTTGGACTTGATGTTTACCTTTTGGTTCCTCAAGATTAGAGAGTAGTGCCACATTGCCAGCCACATGATTTGAGCACCCTGAGTCAATGTAGAATAAGTGGTCATCATTTGTACCTAACTTTGAAGTCATGTTCATGATCAGAAGAGAGTCATCCTACTCCTCTGTGTAGTTGTTGTAGTCCTTTCTGGTTTTGAATCCTCCTTGGTAGTTGCCATAGTAATTGTTGTTGTAATTGTTGCTGTGGCCTTGGTGATGGTTGAACCTTCCTCTTGACTGTGAGTATCCACTTCTTTGGTAGCCTCTTCCTCTCTGATTTTTGTAATTCCTGAAACACTCATCTGTAGTATGATTTGATAAACCACAAATGTTGCATGGTGATGAGTTATAGGGTCTCCCCCTACCTTGCTTACCTCCTCTACCCCTTCCTCTTGAAGATCTACCTCTCCCTGCATAGTTGTCTTGGGAGGTAGAGCCTTCCTCTTCCATCTTCTTGCTCTTGCCTTTATCCTTAGACTTCTTATCAGTGTATAGGGCATAAGAGTTATTACCTTTGGATGTATCTCCATTTTTGGTGAGCTTTTCTTCATGTGTAAATAGTTGTCCCATGAGGGTTGTAAGATTTGGAGTGTGCATGTTCATGTAGAGATCCATTGCTGTGGTGAAGCTTTCCCATTTGTCATCAGCCTTGATTCCATTGATCACTTGCCTTACAATTTGTTCTTCTTCAATTTCTTCTCCTATGCTTGCTAACTGATCTGCAACATCTTTGATCTTGGTCACAAATTCTGAAACAGATTGCTTAGGTTGCTTCCTTAGTGTTGTGAATTCAATCCACAACTGATTTTTCCTAGCCCTTGTATTGGAGGAAAAATATGATGACAAGGTTTCCCAAGTTTCTTGGGATGTCTTACAATTTATGATATGTGGCAAAAGAAAGTCAAAGATAGAGTTGAGTAAATAAGACCTTGTCAATCCATCCTTAGCACACCATGTGTTGAGCTTTTCTTGTTCTTCCTTGGTTGGTAATCCTCTTGCTTTGAATGAGGGCAATTCCTCATCTCCTGAGATGTATCCATAGAGACTCCTTCCTTGTAAGTAGGTCTTCATCCTTAGAGACCAAGCTTGATAGTTGTTCCCATCCAATTTATCAATAAATGAAGGAAAACCATCTCCCATTTTACCTCTATTGCTCTGATACCACTGTTGGGATAGATGGATGGATGCTCCAAGAGACTGAGTAGGTACTGCTAAACCTGCTTTGTACCAGCCCTCTTTTGCTTAATAAGTAGACCTTCTTAGCTTTCCAATAACACCAAAAAATGGCATATGTACTTTGCAAGTGATGTGTGTAATGATTGAACCGAAACAGATAACTTTGAAGTTCACAAACTCAAGAAAACCTTCTATTTATGTCTTAACAGCTGCTGAATGTTTTGCGCAGTGTGACCAGCATAGTTGAAATTGATAAAATTCCTTCTAGGGGTATTTAATTAGCTTAGTAAGCTACCATTTTCAAGTGGAATGATGTAAAAAGATAAACTATTCTAAGCGAAATCAATTTAGCAAGTTTAGCTATACCCCCGACTTTTTAGGATTGTAGCAGAAAATGACTAGAGTTCACCTCGACGCACATTTCTCTGAAATGGCTAAATAGAATCACTTCAAACTTTGGCAGCATGTAGATGACTTTGAGCTGAATCCAACAAGCTTTGAATCACTTGATTTGATGAAGAATTGACCGAGATATGCCCTTGACAAGTTGATAGACTTTTGAGTAGACTAACAGAGAACTCAGAGATGAATGATGTAAATGTATCTATTAATGAACACTTGTATACAATCCCATTGGCATGAACAACATTGCCTAATGGTGTAGAGAGGTGTAGGCTATAGTATAGTCCTCACACACACTCAAAATCAGTAGAATGAGGCTCGGGAATGATCTCTCTAACCGCGACTTTTCATGTTCACTTTTTATATGTAATGAACAAAGATTTGAATTCAAATTCAAATTTTGGCTCCCTATCATCAAGCTCCTAAATGCTTGGAGATATTCCTTCAATCAAATGAGCTACTTTTTCCATGACTCATTTTGGTAGGTGATTACAAAAGATTCCAAATCAATTTGACTTTTACAATGAGGTAAAGTGGTAATTAGCCACTAGCATATGTTCCTATGCTTCTTCATGTATGTGTAGACTTTAATGCATCCTTTGAGCCAAATGTGTAGGCTTGCAAATTACACCAACAGACCTCAAAATATTTTCGCCATTAGGGTCACTCGTTCTTGTCATATCAGTGTTTCGAAGCCATCTCGACCTCCATTTTGAGCCCGCAAGGTGGGCCCCATAGAAAAAACTAGGTCAGTTTGAAAAGTTCTAACTTGCATCATGTTTGACAACACTGATATATTGCAACTCCTGAATTTCAAACAATTTTGTGTATTGTTGATACACTAAAACTATGTTTTTTTGAGATCAAAATGTCATGTCATAGTGCAACCTTGTTCAAGGAGAAGTGTTGATTGTAGTGTTTTGCAGAGTTGTGAATTGCTACAAGTATGGTAAATGCAGATGGAATGATTCATCTTATGAGTGATAAGCTGGACAAGAACAAATTCCATGCTTGGAGATTCAAAATGACGAATTTCCTAATGGGAAAAGGCTACTGACACATCATACCCTATCGAGCATACAGGAAACATAGCATTGTCTATGGAGGATGGGAAGGTAAAACATCTTGTTCATGTGCTCCATGTTCCAAATATAACAGAGAATCTAATTTCTATTGGACAAATGGTTGACCAAGGTTTACAAGTCACGTTCAATGTTGATGGCTTATGTGTAGAAGAGTACAAACAGGATGGATGATTGATTGCTAAAGGAAACAAAGTGGGTAGGATGTTCACCTTGAATGTGAAAATTCCTGAAATGAATGCAGCCATGTTTACAAAAGGTACAGGAGTTATTGTTGATATAGAGACCTGGCATAAACGAATTGGACATGTAAACTTGCAGAGGTTGAAATTGTTCCAATCCAAGGAGATTGTCAACGGACTACCAAATCTCAAAGTTGCAAAAATGCAAAAGGTATGTGTAGCATGTCAATTTGGTCAATAGTCAAGAGCATCATTTCCGCATAACAAGTGAGAATGTGCTAGAAATAAGACATAATTACCAACTAAATGTACAAAGATAAGTAAACCATTAGGGTTATAGGCATATATACAAGCCGGGAAAAAAACCTCCTAAAGAGGGAAAAAAGTGCACTGGTGATCAACAAATTCCCCTAGGAGTGAGGTGGTGAACAAGGAGTTGGCATTCATGTATAAGGAAGTGCAAGGCTATGTGGAAAGAGACCATCCCACAAACATTAGTAAGCCCAAAGCTTTGCAAAAAGCTTCAAACTTCTCCCAAGGCAAAGCCTTTGTGAAAAGATCTCCAATGTTATCTTATGTGGGCATATTATCCGCATTGCGAAATTGATCAAGTGATGTGCTTTGTGTGAGCATGGAGCATAGGGCTCCTCACAACTACCAATGCAATCTAATTGTTAGTGAAGATGGTGGTGGTAGAAGATTGACAAACACCCAAATCAATGAAAAGGCATATGAGCCACACACATTCAAAAGTCATTGTGAAAGTTGCCCTATACTTAGCCTCATAACTAGAAGTGTTCATAGTAGGCTCCTTCTTGCTCAACCAAGATATGCATGAGCTACCAAGCATGAAGCAAAAAACACTAGTGGACACACAAGTGTCATAGCAACCAGCCCACTCTGAGTCAGAAAAAGCATGTAAATCTAGCAGTAAGGAGGCCCCTTGGGATAAAACAATCCAAGTATCAGGGTACCACTCAAGTAGCAAAAGATGCGCTTAACTACGTACCAATGCTTGACACCTAAGCAATGCATAAATCTTCTCATCTATGAGACAGGAAGTAAATCAAGCATCCAACAACCTAATGATAGAGAACAACATCAAATGCATCTCCAACATCATGAAGAATCATCGATAAAATTGTTTCCACAGGAGTGGAAATAGATTTTCAATCGTCATGGCCAAAACGTTGCAATAATGTTCCAATATATTTTGTCTGACACAACGTTTTTCCCCCATCAACTTGCATAAATTGAATGCCCAAGTAATGATGCAAATGCCCCAAATCTGACAGCTCAAAAGATGCATGCAAATCAGCCTTAAATTCAATAGTATGCTTCTCAATAGGACGAATGAAAAGCACAAAAATGATAAAAAATACATCATCTACATGCTTAACATATAAGGTGCTCTCAATTGGATTCTTCTCAAAACCATGTGCAATCAAGTAGGCATGTATCTTTACATACAAAGCACATGGTGATTGCTTTAAATCATATAATGCCTTTTTCAACCTACAAGCACAAAACCACAAGGCTCAAATACATGCACTTCTTCATGCAAGTGACCATTCAAAAATGTAGTTTCAATATCCAACTGATGAACATTCCAACCGTGATGAGATGCAAGTGCACAAATGCTACAAACGGTAACGATTTGGCATTTGGGTGCAAAGGTCTCATCAAGAGCAATGCCTATAGCCTTTTGCAGCAATTCTAGCCTTATACTTGTCAATTGTTCCATCAGGCTTGCACTTCATCTTGTATACCCATTTAGTGTCAATGGCCTTTTGTCAAGAGGCAAATCACATAAAAATGAGGTACCATTCTTCATAGTAGCATCATATTTTAATTGCAAAGCGGCCATCCAATTTTTTGAATTTTGTGCTTCATCAAAAGAAACACGCTCATTCTCATCACAAAGACTAGAGATAGACATTGCAAAGCAATCTGATGCAAAAGAAGCACTATGAGAGCCTGCATGAGTACAATATGATAGTGGTGCATCTAATTTGCTATCTCTCAAAATATCCATCATGTAAATCTGCATCAGAAATGGAATTATCTACATCATCATGTGAAACTTCTAAAGGCTAAGAAATCACCTGATTTGGACTAGCACTTGACTCTCCAACTGTAAAAAGAGGTACAAAAGTGTCATATGCAACTTTGGAGCTAACTAATGTCTCCTTAGTACATGAAAGTAATGGCTGAATTTCATCTTCCACAAACACAACATCATGACTAACCAAAATGTATTTAGTATGTGGATGTTACAAACAATAGCCCCATATGGAGTGATAGATTGAAGTGCTTTGGTGGGACAACTATTAAATAGCATAACAGTCTAAAACCAAAATCTATGTGGTAAAGCAAAACTTTTAACCATAGACCTCTCCATCTCCATGAGAAACCTATTTCTTTCAATAATTCCATTGTGTTGAGGTGCATATGGCACTATACACTAATGTACTATCCCATTTTCAGTGATAAATGCTTTAAAATAAGAACACATGGATTCCCCCTCTCGATTAGAATGAAAGGTGCCCAATTTGCATGCTGATAGTTTTTCAATCATAACCAAAAATTGTTTGAAGCACATACTTCCAACTTTGCTTTCAATGGATACACCCATGCATGCCTGGAAAAATCATCAAGAAAATTCAAGAAGTAAAGTTAGTTCCCAAAAGAAGGTGTCTACATACAACCTTAGACATCACTACGAACAAGCTGCAATTTATGGGCAGCTCAAACTAAACCATCTTTAGGGAAGGAAGAATGCTACATTTTTCATAGAGCTTCGTAGACATGTTTACAAGGTGCCTCAAGTTTGGGTAGAGAGGACACCATTTCATATTTCTATAGGCACAGAAAACTAGCATAATTCAAATGACCAAAACATGCATGCCAAAGCTTTGCATCTGAGATAGCCCGAGAATCTTGTACTGCACATGTTGAATCATTTATAGATTTTGCTTAGTTTATGAGTCCATATAGCCCATGAAATAAAATGCCAAAAGCAACAATGATATCTCGATTGGAGAGATCATGAATTGTACACGTTGTCATGGGGTTCGTGAAAGGAGAGGTGAGTGAGCTAGAGAGAACATGAAATCAAGGTTAACACAAGGAACAAGAGCACTAAGTCATGAAAGCGTCAGGAGCTTTTAAGAAATGAGGCATGACTCAATAGCACATCAAATTTGTTTTGGAAATGTGTTTTTTTCTCATTGTGAATAAGAATGGGGAATCCAACGTGGCACTTTAAATATTGTATGCATTCTTTCATTCGACAGTCCTTTGAGATTGAAAATTTTTCCTAACTTACATTAATTAGCATATGTCAACATTGATGACGGCCAGAGTCAAATTAATATGAGTAGTCAGGAATAGAGGACTTTGTTTGAAGTAATTCATGCCTTCCTAACACTCCACATATGAACTTGCAGTTAATATGACAATGTCATATCACATATGTTGTTACGCTCTCACTCTCTCTTTTTATGCACATAATGCCAAGCGGCTTTACAGGACAGAACATCCATAACAGGAAGTAATATTACTGGATGCGAGTGAGCTTCAACAAAATAAATTTCTCAACAGGTAGCTTATACCTGGAGGGTACTAACAAAACCAACATTTTTCTTGATAGCACTTACTCGTGCGCTCTAAAGATAACGTTCAACTTCTCGAGTCTTTACGATCTTGAGTATCACGAGGTGCAATTTTCTTTTATTTTCAGTCATTACTACCTGAAAACTTCATCTCTCTCTGTGGACTAAATTTTACACACACAGAGTAATTCAAAAGTTTGTGTGAACTCACAGATGAGAAATGTTTGTATAAACCTTCAGGAACTGCATCAATATCTGTCAGCATTCTTCAAGTGCACATACGCAAATTCAACCAGCATGAACACTCCCTCTGCATCCAACTTCTTTTCAAAGTTAATATCATTTTCACCCATACACGATGATGATGATGTTACAAGAATGCTAACCCCCTGACAGTTGTACAATCTCTTCAAAATCATGATCTACCAAGAGCATTTTAGTACTTGCTTTACTGCTATTCTTTCAAGATTTCTTCTCCCTCACTCACTGACACATATATCTTCTTTGTTGTCCATCCATTGACTTTACTCCCTTGACTCACTCCTCCGAGGTAAAACATACGAAAAGGTAAATCAGATCTCTTGCTACTTTCCGGCTATCAAAAAGTAAATTCATTTCTCTGTCTTTTAGCGATCCCTTTTTGTATATTCCCATAGCCTTGATTCAGCGTCCAATTTTCCTCTGCATGACACTCCTCTGATTCCACTAGAACTATTGTAATTAGCTTGAAACGCGGTCCATATATGATAGATAAGCTATGTTCATTGAATGTTCCTCTGTTAAAACATAAGCCACCAGATTCATAACTGTTGTTTTCTCAGAAAGTATACTACTTCGTTTCCAGTATCTCCTCAAGTCATTCGATATCCTCCAGCTATGAATCATGAGCATCTGAGAACTCAAAATTTTCTGTGTGTTGATAAATGCATTGCATCATAGCATCTGAGAACTCAAAACTTTCTGTGTGTTGATAAATGCATTGCATCATAGCATCTGAGAACTCAAAATATTGGGGAGTTCAAGGTGAAGTTCCCGTTGGAAGTGGGAGAATTGTTGAACATCAGGAGCTGCACTCTCTCTTATTCAATTAGAATTATCTCCAATAGAAAAACAAAATTCCTTGAGCTCAAGCGTCTGATGCTCTCCGATATCCGAGTAGATTATAATTTCTTAAAGCATACAATATGCGCTACCACAAAACTCTAGAGTTGCATATCATTTCCTCATCTTGACATTCGCTAAATTCCCTCTTTCTTTGATGATCAGCAAGGTGATCTCCTCGTCCTACCAATTTTCTCCTCCTTCTCCTTTGGCTAATGTTCGCCAAATCTGAAAGTTCCCTTTTCCTTTCTTTGCCTTCAAAACAAATCTGTTGTCCTTGCCTTCTTCAGGTGCTCCTTGGTTCTGAGCTTTAATGCCTCAGCTACAGACGACGCAGGTGGAATGACAGGACCAAAGTCATGTCCGATTCTTCATGCCGTTTTCACAGTCCCGTCTTCATTCTCCTTTTATTGGCATGACTTGTACGTAGTCAAGACATCTGTTCCTTGCCTTCGATGGATCCCATTCTTCAACGCCCCTTTTTTTCTTTTTTTTTTTGTTATATAAAGGAAGTTCGGCCTTAGCCTAATCTCCCGGACTTTAATTATATTAAAGAGAAAAAGTTACAAGTGAACGGGACTAGAGCCCATGGGCCCCTTTTTTTCTTTTCAGGTGTCATCGGTCCTGAGCTTTAATGCCTCATAATCCCTGACCTTCTGATTCTGGAAAATTCCCTCCTTTCGATACCAAAACTTTCTAGCAAACTCCCTCTTGAAAAGGCCTGATCCTCGATATTCTATTACTCCCTAGAGATAACAGTTGCGTGTTTCCCCCACCGATACGAGTACATTGCCTCCCCTCCTTTTTTCCCACTCATGCTAAATAAGGCGTGATGTCAAAGTCATCTCCAGCTACAAGGAAGTGATTCTTTGTGGTGTCAAATTGAACAACTCCAAAGATCGTTTACGAAAAGCAAGATAGGTCTGCTTGATCTTCCCTTCTATAGCCATTGAAGATATAAACGAAATATTCTCCTTATGATGAGGACATACTAAATATAATGGAGCCTCATGACCCTCAAAAGTATATTGTCATCTATCATTAAAAGCATCCCAAACCTTGATGGTTTTTGTCATTCCCACATGTAAGGATACAAAGTTGCTTATTGGGATGAGCAAAGACAATGTCATTCACACCACCAATATGAGCATCGATCTCAAGTTGTGAACTAAACACATTTCCGCTCGTATATGAATATATATGGATGATATGTTTTGTAAAATGCAGCCTCCAGATGGGCTTTACACAGATGCTTTGTATTTGATTCTTGTGCTTCAACTTCGGATCGTGACCACAACGTGTCATCAACAAATTCGACAATCAAGCTGATCATGGCTAGTATTGAAACTGTGAACAGATTTTTCTTCATCCTTGGTACAAACAAAGCATATGAGCATGTTAAGAACTACCACCAGCAATAGTCAAAATGATCTTAACAGCTCCCATTATAAGAAAAGAGGATTTGTTAGCACATGTGACACTATTCCTTATAGGGGCAAGCTCAAGTGAACTAAAGAAGTTGTGTTGTGAGGTAATATGTTTGGTTGCCCTACTATCAAAGTACCAAACATCTGAATCTACTATGGACATTCACTGCTCATAAGAAGATGGGTCATAGCTGCATACAGTAGGAAACACCCATTCTTCATTGTGCACAAGATTAGCAGAGTCTGTTTTAGGTGTAGAGGACTCTACAAAAACCATTCTACTTTGCCTCTTCTGTAGCTAGATTTGGACAACTCTTTATGACATGATAATTCGCTTTATAGTATTTGCAAAATTTTATTTGCTTTTTTGTTTTCTTCTCATCTTTGTCTTCCTTCTTCGACTGTGTAGCATTAGTAGATTTCAACTTATTAGTAGACAAGTGTTGACGACACAACATATATTTCTTGGATCCACTCTTTTTCATCATCATTTATACCTTTTTCTACCGTTTTATTCAGTTTAATAAGCACTCTTGTATAGGTGCGTGTGAGTGCCACACTAGAGAATAATGAGATTCATTCTCCTTTTAGTTTAGAAATCCCACATAGCATGCATTTTGCCCATTTTGTATATAAAGAGGTCACTAGCTCTCATTTTGGAGGGTATTCTTAGAAGTAATGAGACTATGATAGTTTGTAGAATGCTTGGAGAGCTCATGTTGTCGTTATGATGTGCTTGCATATTTGTTCCTTTCTTGCTTTATGCTTGTGATGCATTAGTTCGTTGATTAGTAACATGATTATGAGTGTAATTAAGTGTATGTATCGTTAATGATGTTTTCTTCTTATTTCATGCATAGTTTAGTCATTAATCTTGTGCTAACAAAGCACCATCTCGTCTGCTGAATGCTTCCATGCAACATTTGGGTCTCATGAGATGCTCCTCAGATTGACAAATATGAGTTGTAATGCTACAATCTCAACAACTTTTGGCGTCATTGCCGCGGAGCATTCTCTTGTCACTTACGTAATGGTTTTTGGCATGAAAGTGATATGTACGCAAGCTTTTCAAGACAATTTTTTTGAGTTCTTCTTTTCATTACGCTCTTGTCAGCATTTGCAGCTTTGTTGAAATGATCCACTTTTGGTGTGATTAGAATCTCCTTTTTTGGGTGATTAATCTACCATGTATGGTGATTCTTCAAGTCACGAATAAAGTAAGAATACTTTTTTACAAACTTGTAATCAACTTGTTGATTTTGTTTTTTAATCTTGGTAATTAACTCTCTAATATGTGTAACTAAGTTTTGCTTTAGGGTTCTTCTCCAAGTTTCAATGGAATCTTTGGCTCTTCATCTTCATTAACAAGCCTAGGATGATGGTCAACATATGCTGCTAGTTTCTGAGGAAGAATCCATTATTTCTGGTGTCTCCAAGGTGATAGGGTTTTCATCAACAAGTTGAAAGAGGTATTTTCAAAGACAATCTGGAAGCTCTGTGGATTTAGCCTTCCATCATGCCGCTATGGCATTCCATGGGTCCACCCCACTGTAAGCTCATAGTAGGTTTGAAGTCAAAACAACAAAAAGAATGCCTATATAATCTCCAAATGCAGCATCGATGTCTCTCTCAATTCGAGAGGTATTGGATCATATACATGTTAGCGGAGCTTCTCTCTTGACACATAGATGGTCGCAACAACACTACAGATGGACATGTCCATAGCCAAAATCAAGCTACAAGATTTCTACGATTCTCTGAGTGAGGTTTCCTTATGTTCGTCAGTAGTTATATATAAACGATCTATCCATTGCCCGATGAATGCATCGCCATTGAACTGTAATATGATATTTCTGCTCTGTCTAGCACAAATAAGTTTGGGGAGCAGACATCTTCTCTGTAGCAGAACAAATAAGTTTCGGGAGTTGACATCTTTCTTTGTAGCATATCAGAGCAATTCGGGAAGTGATTCTGCATTCAACCGAGCCATGCAAGTCTGTGGTACTAGATTGTTTATGGTTTGTATGGGATAGTCCACATATCTCTATTTTCATGTGATTCGATCCTCACCAAGCCTAGAAGCCTATGCTATTTAATTCCTTGATGAAATCTCATGTGTGGCACAAGAAAGGACCAAATCATATGCAGAAGGATGGAAAATAGTAGGGCTAGCTACCAAATCCTCATGTGTGGATGCGACTTCACCTACCCAGCTGTCTGTACTAGAGCAATATGACGTTGAAACTATAGTGAGGCACAATAGCTACCATGGATGTATTTGGTTGTTATTCCCAACTTACCCCACTTCTTCAACATCTTTCTTCCCTTGAAAGGCAATCAACCACGTATGGAGGAAGAACTTTCGTTGGTTCTACACATAGGAAATATGAAATACTTTGAAGATGCTCTTCAGAGCGGGGCTGAAAACTTATTTCAAGCCAGCACTTTTGAAGGGGTTGTAGCAATTTCTGGCACTAAGCATGTGTATGGTGAGGTTACAAGCACAACACTGGAACAGTCAAAGCATTTAGCCTCACCTAATCCTATCTTCCATCACCGGTGGATTTGTACCAAGACCCTTCTCAAAACCCCTAACAATAGATGATGGATATTATGCCTGTTGATGAGTTACATGTGGGTCATAGGTGCAAACTAGAGTCATAGTGCAAAGAGTTGTTCAACTCAGAAGCGATGATGGAACAATTGTTGCATACTATAATGCCTTAATTGATGTTCTATGGCACTTTGGTCGGAAAGAAGGTACTCGGAAAGTTGTATTGGAGGAAAGATATTGCAAGGCTTGGCCCCAAGTGTGGCAATTTTCTAAGCGCTATGCTATATGCTAGACTTTTTGAATATTCAAACTATTGTGTTCAAGCCATGAACTATCGAAGCTTTTAAGTATATTGACCTGTTGGAGCCTGTATAACAAAATAGCACGTAATAGTATAGTAAAACATGCAAGTGGAATCTCATCTTCTCACTTTAGGTGCTCTCTTGTATAACTCGCAGTATGCATTTTTTCTAGTAGTATTCTTGCATAACGATCACATATGTATCTCATTGCTACCTTGGATTTTTCTATCAGTAGAAGCACTCTGATTGTGGGTTGAGCTGGACTTACTCGGAAGGATACTACAAATACTTATTGCAAGCTAAGCTAATCAATCATCTTTGTGGCAGGGCACATGAAATTACACGTGTTTCTGAGACTAGTGTGGGACTAGATGAATAAAAAGAGCTCAAATACTATTAAGGACTGCAGTGATTTATTAACAAAGCAGTTTCCAGGCCTAGAGGAGATCATGTCTTGCATTGTTGTAGCCGTTAACCAAGAATATGCAGATCAATTTTCATTAGTCAAGAGTGGAGATGAGCTCGCCTTAATATCACTCATCCGTGGGGGATAATCGATCAAATTTTTGCACATAAATATGACTTGTAGTGTGCTACATTTAATTATTTCTCATCTTAAAGCTGACTCTCAGGCTGGGGACTTGGTTCAGTTGAAAGCAAAGAAGATCTTCCTTGTTAATACACCTACAAATCGTGGAGTGATTGATTGAGTTATGGAATTGGTTGTAACTTCAATGAATGAACTCTATCACATTGTTGAAGCTGGTAAACCTCTTGGGATAATGGGATCTATTGGAGGTGAAGAAATTCATCATGATGCTTATCTGCATCGACTTCCTAGGGGCATTGGGCCTACTCTAGTTGGTTTAAGGTCTGAGACCAAGAGACACATTGGACTACTTCCTATTTGTGGCATTCATGGATATGAATCAATGGGTTGAGATGTTCTTGGCCATGGATCAATGGCTCAGATGGTAGATATGCTTTTGGATAGCATGACAAGCACTTATGATAGGGCTATCCAACTGATGTATCCACAGTTTTATGTGCCATCTCTTTTGGTGCCTACACGAGATGTCCTTCTAGCTATATCATTGAAGAGATGGCAAGTGGCTACTCCAAAATCGCCTAGATGGAACTTGTTGAGGTTGATCCATGAGGAGTTCCTGGCAAGTTCCAGCATGATGTAAATACTGGTTTGGCTTTTGGAGCTGATCGATGGAATTCTTCTCTCCAAAGGCACTATGAGGGGATGGTAGTTTTTCTTGTCAAAAATGTGCCTTCTGGAGAAATGATCATCTTTCTAGGTGCAGAAGGAGTGGAATGCTCAATCTTGTGGAGAGAATGACAAACTATTTTTGTGGTGGATTAGGTGCATCAAGGGGATGTAGCTCAAATAGTAGGGCACATTCATGGGTCACATTGGCTGGAAATAGTGGAGCAATGATATTCAGGTCCTTATGAAGAAGAGAATCTATGATGCAGGTAGGTCCCTTGGTATTTTCCTAGGTGCTGCCACATCCCTATGGTTATCACTACCTCCCTCACAAGTATTCTATTTTCTTCGGGATGAGTGGTTCAGAACTGAGTGGGACACTCTCAAATTCAAGTGTTGTTGAAGAAGTATTCCATGTTGCTAAAGGGTAGGTTCCTGGGAACAATGCATCTCTCCTTCGAGTCAATTCCACAAAGTTGACTTCAAACAATATGCGGATTTTGCAAGGGTCTTGCACAGATGAGTCTTGTTCCCGAGTTATTATGCACCTGTGGGCATAACACCTATGATCACTATTCTAAAAGGTGGTAATCCAAATGCAATTGCGCTTTTTCCTTCAAGAAGTGTAGTACTCCCTGATGGTTCACAGAGTAGCTTGTCTATCAATGTTGGTGAAGCACCTATGAAGGAGGTGGCATCAAGTGGCTCATTGCTAACAGAACATTTTAGATCTTAGTAGATCATGTTTCTACTACACTGCCTGCTCTTGGTTTTGTTGCAAAGGTAAAAATCTTACTTCAAACACTATTGATTGCATCAAGGAAGAAAAGATCCCTCAACTTGTTCAAATATTAAGGGCCATAAATGAAACAGAGCTAGATATGTTGTTCATTGTATTCAAAATCAGTTGGCAAAGGCTCTTCTATCGTGATCTAGCCTTATGCACATCTCTTGATATTAGGATGTGCTTATCATCATACTCCTCCCTTGACATAGTTGTGTGGTAGAACTAACCAATCAGGATTGATTCATTCAACATCTTGGTTGAGGAGACCATATCTCTTATAGTGGGGCTCCCTAGCCTTTGATTCGTCACACGTATTTGGCATGATGTTTGCTATTTATGATCAAGTATATTAGTGGCTATTATGCGGTGCCAAGAGTTGCAAATACAACTCCTCCTCCACCTTTTGTTCCTAGCCTGGGAATGGGTTGGCAGGAATAGCACAGCTTAATGGAAGGATTGCTTGGGCTTCTTAAGAGTCAGTAGATGTTGGGTTGTGCAAGACACCAGATGTTGAGTTGTGCAAATTGCTTCAGGATTCATGTTTTTCTTCTTTGCCTCTTCTTGTTGTTTTTTTTCTTAATACCCTTTTCAATACAACTGTTGCATGGGGATTCTCTTTTCTTCAGTTTGTTTTATTCTCGTATTTCCTAAGTTCATGGAAATCTATGTGCCCGCTGACCTACATAAGGTTGAAGGCATTCCAGTAACAACCCTTGTTATCGAGCCAGCACCATACATAGCATTGATACTTGAGGAAGAGCCTTTTGATTGGATCAGCTACTCTTCACCCAGCTGAGACAATAGTTCCTAGACCTATCTGATCAAGACTCAGGAAAGTTGGGATGAAGCATGGCCTTGTAGTTGGAGTCAGTTTTTAGTAGCCTTCTAGATTCAATGTTGTGTTGTACTACATGCCCCAAATCTTGGAGGATGTCGGAGCAAAATCAGTTGGATTGAGTTCAGATTCATCCTTGTGATGGCAAGTGAGGATGTAAGATTGGTCATGCTTCCTTGTAATGTGGTGGTTTTGCATCTAATGGATCGTTGAGGAGTGTTGCAAGCACTACTCTGCTTTGTGAACTTAATAGTGTTTGCGTGCTCATCTGTCGCTGGGTCTAAGCTAGTTCCCAATATTATTAGCTCCATTTCAATCGGCTTAGTCCTATTGGGATACATCAAAGCAGACCTTAAATCATCAATGACTCCCCAATGGAAGAGATATGAAATGGCACATTTCTGGCTTGTCACTATTGACCAACTTTTCCACATTTGGTCTCATGGTGGTAAACATGTATACTTTGAAGAGTCAATCCTTCAAAGAGAGAGAGAAAGAGAGAGAGAGAGATTAAATGAATTCAAGGTTTGAATCCTATAAGTAACAAATATGGCATGGAAAAGAATGATGGAAGTAAGTTTTGTGGGATGGACAGGGTTGATTGACTAAATATTGATATGTGTGCAAAAATTTACCTCTCTTTCCCAAAACATCATCTCTTTCTCTGACTGTGAATGTATAACATGCAAATATATTTGAAAAATCTTTTCCTTCTTGTTAGAAGAACCCCATTAGAAACTTATTTACACATCCAAAAAACGTTAAAAACACACACAAAACCCAAATCAAATATGGAAAAACACTCCAAAAAACTAAAAATTTGTTTCAACATGGGAAAGAAAAAAGCAAAAGAGAGAAGAAAGGGGGATAACATTGAAAAAGATAAGGGAAACAAACAAGAAATGCATGAAATAATCTCACATAAGGGTGAAACATCTAGAGAAAAATTGCAAGGAGTCAAAGAAATGGGTGAAATATCTGAGGGGGTAGGCTCTTTACTTGCAACAAGAGAATATAACAATACTTTTTTGGATATAAGGATAGGATATGAGCATAGAAGGATGAGTGTTTTTATCAACCCTAATTGTGAGTGGAATTTAATTCATATTGATTTAGTGACTATTATTTTGGAAAGCATTCAACCAAGCACTCATTCCTATATCCTCATAAATGGTGAAAATTATGATTGCATGGGTCAAGTTGTGTTGCCTATAATGGTGGATGATATGCAATTTATGGAAACATTTTTTGTCATGGAAGGTATAGATGAAGACTTGATCATAGGAACTGAAAGGTTTGTTTTGAAGTCCTTCGAGGATGTGGAAGGGCCCTCTCTTCCACTAATCTTGGATTCCCCTCATGAATCCTTGAGCAGGGATGATCTACACTTGGATCATCAAGAAGGAGATCAACAAATAATTTGTATTAATGCTATGGAAAATGATATCAAATATATGGTCAATCATGATAATACATCACCTATTTGTAGATCTAGAGATTCTACATGTAATAAGGATAAAAGTATCGTTGAATCTCTAGATCAATCTCAAATTACACAATCCGATGGTCTAGTGAATGAACATGTTGTATGTATAGAAAATCAACCTTTGTTTCATTCCCCATGTAAAGATGAGTTTTTCTTAAAAACTCACAAAGAAGGCCCAAAAGACCCTTACATCAAGAAGAAGAAATCCCATTTTCATTGTAATGTCAAGAAAATTTGGTTGGCCAAACAATTACTTAGAGACCAACCAAATCGCACTATGATATGGGTACCAAAGTAATCCCTTGTACAAAATCAATCCTCTCACAAACAAATCCATAATCCATGGTCTAGACCCATTATGCCTTATCTTCAAGAAAGAACACTTCCAACCAAAGGATCCAAATCAATCAAGCCAAAACTCACAAACGATCTAAGGAGAAACTTCAAAGCAATGTCCAGTAAAGCAAAGACATATTGGTGACCTAAAACATCTTTGTGCGGCATCCATGGGTGTCAAACCCAACCTTGCCCAATGCACATCATATGTTCAAGATTCACACCAAGTATGCACGCGAATAGGGCCTCATCCAAAGGCCAAGCATTAGGCACACTAAGTGTAAGTCAGGCACAAAGAGGGCACATGTACATACATTGCAAAAATGTGCTTTTCATTTTTCTTTTTTCAGGTTGGTGGACAAAGGTATTATCCATTTCAAATGGTTGATAGAAAAGAGAAGGTTCTTGGAGTTGGACATTTGGAGAAAGCCTCATCATTGCCTCATCCTTGAGCAAGTTGCTCAAGATCCATCCATTTTTGCACCATTGTTTTTTGTATGTATTTTTTAGAGTATGTGTAGCTCAAGCGTGAGCACCACCTCCTTTACTTGTCAATCCGCAGAGATGTGAGGACTGGTATGAAGACCACGAGCAAGTGAAGGCACAAGTGTGTGAGTGAAAGCACACAAGCATGCACACACATACACACACATGCACACAAGGCAAGATCAAAGAAAGGAACAATAGAAAGCTTCTATTGCAAAGGAACTCTCTTACAAAAGCTCTGTTCTCTAACAAGCTAACCTCAAAAATGAGCTCTCTAGCTCTTTTTATAGTTTTTGGACTAGTTTTGGCCCTATCTAGACCTAGTGTTCAGCCTAGTTAAAAATTAACTTCCAGGGCTTATTTGAGGGCTCAAACGGAGTCTAAAAATTATGAAAATTGATAGGATTATACTTCTGATGCTCCTCAAGATTGAAGACTCCTTGGCTTGCACAAAATGGAGCTACAAAAAGGTGAAATGATATTTACAATGGTTTTTAGTGATGAAAATCACTATTTTATAGGGATTTCTTATTAAAATTTGACATACACTTCTTGGAGCTCCCTATGTGCTCCTTCTTCTTGTGTGTCCACTTCTTTATTGCACTTATTATGCTTGTCCTTGACCTTCAGATTCAACACTCCCCCCCCTCGAGTCTATCGTCCTTGACAGACCCTTTGTGGTAATGGTTGTTCCAGGTAGTGCATTGAGAGGTAGTGTCCATTTTGTAGAAATGAGAGTTGTCTATCTTCCAAATGTGGCAAGATCGATTGGCCAATTCTTCATTTGTCTCTATGAGCTTGTGCAAGTTGTAGTCTCGTGATATTTGCTTCATGTTTGGATTCCAACATGAATGTGTCGTGTGAGTCTCCATTGATGGCCTCTAGATCTTCCAAAGGTGATGTTCATGGGAGTCATGCCAAGTACTCATAACCCATAATGAATGATGGGTAAGTGTGTTTGTGCATGGTTTGAGTAAAATATGTGCCTTGTGCACGGCCTTGTAATGTAGCCCTATGCATGCTTACTTGGAAAATGCAATGGAAGAAGTATGGTGCAAAAATTGGGGGTCTTGAGCTAAGTGCTCAAGGGTATGCCGACGAAGAGATTTCCTAATCTATCATGGTTACGGTGTTGCCAAAGTAAAGATACTTACCATGGTGAAGGGTTGATCGATGTTTATCTCTTCATGTTGTACACCCGGCCTTTGGGATGGAACATGGTTGATGAATGTCCATGTTGATGGTCCACTGATGAGATTATTTGAGTGGCTGGTCTTGTCTCCGCTTTTCAAAGAAACATTTGCCAATTACTGAGAATTTAATTTCTTTATATTCCTTGACAAACAACATTGGGTAACTACACCAAGCTTAGTTTCACATATTCTCTTTAGCTCACCATAAGCAGGAGTCTTCTCACCCAGTATACAAACAAGGATTTGCAGGGTACCAAACTACCCCTTGCAGATATCTCCTTGGATGCTCCCATACATACAGTAGTTAAGCATCACTCAAGTTGTGGACCTTCATGATCTTCCCTCCTACCATGGTAAGGGGAGACAATAGTTGTGGATGCCATGTTCATGCCAAGTGCTTGACATCTAACAGATAAGGCAGCAATAATATCATCTGCTAGCCGAGACACACTTCTATCCAAACCGATAAATGCCCAATAATCAACGCTTCCACCTTCAACTAAACATGACTCATTCATGTTCCATGAGCCAAACCTGGGAACAAATGGTTTCTCTCTCTTCGTTTTTTTTTCTTTTTCTCTCCCTTTTTTTGTGCAAAACAATGTCACAAAACAAGAAGACAAAGGTTAGTAACAACAACAACAAAAAAAATAGTTGACATATGTCAAGGTGCTTTTGTGCATGCGACTCTCAAGTGTGTCTATGCACGGTCATGTAATGTGGCCCTATATTAATGCATACTTTGGAAATGCATGACCTGAATGGTGCAAAAGACAGGGTTGTGCAAGGAGCACATGGTTGTCACTCATCGAGGCTTTCGATGTTACTTGTGGATGTTGATGTCATCTTTGTTGGAGGTATCCATTGGATCTCAAGATGAAAACTGATCATTCCTCCTTATAGGGACCCCTATTCGCTTGTGTTGACATCACCTTTGGCTTCTTCATCTCAGGATGGTTTTGTAAATTTTGTATCACACGTGGTTGGTTCTTTGGATCTACAGGGGCAACTAATGCTTTTGGCTTCCAAACCCATATCCTTGATGATTGCCTTCTTATTTTTGCCGAAGAGGTGAGTTTATCTTCTTTTGGTCTCTGTGCTTAGTTCTTACCCTTTTCTCTCCTTGGCTTCTTTGTTGCGACCTTTTGCATGTGGGAGACCATAGGTTGTGGTTTATGTAAGAGCTTCTTGGGTACCCATATTTGTAATTGTTCTTGTTGAGCTGCAACTACTTTCTTAGGCACCCAAACTTGGCGGATACCTTGTGGTTGAGCTTGTCCTAGCTTCTTCGTTTGTCTCCGGGCCTAGTTGGCTTGCCTGGATGGGAATTGTGGGGACAAGGCTGGTAGTTGCTCTCCTTTTCGTATCCAAATCTGCTTCATGCCCGACACTACTTTTGTCTTGAAATCCCGTTCTCGATTTGATATAGCAATTGTCATGTACTCTTTCTCTTTCCTGTGTGGTTGAACTTCTACAGATGAATGATACTTCATACAAGAAGGGAGTCTCAATGGGTCTCCAACTCTTTTGTTGGACGCAGCATCCTTCTGCTTCATAGAGCTTTGAGTACAACACCTTCTTCTCTAAGATTAGCTCTAAGAGAATGTGTGAAACCATGACAAGTGAGCATGCAATTTTCTAACTCTAATGTAATGCATTGTTCATGAACCCAAACTTGAAGAAGTTGACTTCTTAGGTTTAAGTTAATTGCATGGTCCTAAATCCAATCTTGTCCCAAGACAAGTGGTTCAGTAAGGTCCTCATCTTGACACACTAGCATTTTGACTCTCATTGGAACATCATGAAGATAGATGGGAAGCTCTACATTGCCCAAACAAGGGGTTTCCACACCTCCCAATCCTATGAGGTAGCCTTCTATGGGATTGATGTTCAACTGTAAGTCTTGGGAGTATGAAAATCGAATTGCACTAGTTGCTGCACCAGAGTCAATTAAGACTCTCACAGTCCTTGCACTCTTTCCTTGTCCTATCTCTATGGTCACAAAGGGACATTGGTCAATGATTTGAGAAGTAATTATGCCTGATTTTTGGCACATATCCATGTCATATTTTGGGGCTTTTGAGTTACATCTAGGTGTCGCCTTAACTTATTTTGCCTAATACATTCTCTAGCCTCTGCCTGTGCTTCTTCTCTCACCCTTAACTCTTCTTCTTTTCACTTCTTAGTAGTGTTGAGTCTCATTAGCATATCCTCTGTAAGAGGTTCTTGATATAGCTTGACTCTACGTCCACTAATATAGTTTGGCAAGATGTCTCCTTCTAGAGTGTCCAACTGAATTGCACCGCTAGTGGAAATTCTATTAATGATCATGGGTTCGTATCCTCTTTTTTCCAACTTACGGGCATGTTGCTTTAACGTATAAACCAGCACGAGGTCTCCCTCTTTCAATCCTTTATCTTTGATGTGTGCATCAAAGTATGCCCTTTGTCTCTTCTTTGCAGCATAGATGCATGTTGCCGCTCGTAGCCTCGTCTCACCTAAGCATTCTAGATCAAAGATCTTAGAGGACAATTCATGTCCATTCCACTCATGTTCTTGTGCTACTTTTAAGGTTGGGATGAGGAAGTCCAATGGTAGCACAACATTCCGTCCGAAGACCATCTGAAATGGGGTGGCATTGAGTACCATTTTGTAGGCAACTCGATAAGCCTAAACAGCATGATGAAGTTGTTTGTCCTAATCAGAGTGTTTATTATTTACCAGTTTTGTCAATATGTTACAGAGGATCTTATTGGTGCTCTCGGCTTGTCCATTCGCTTGGGGATGATAGGGGATGACTTCATTCAAGAAGTGTGTGCCTCTATCACTCACTAAATCTATTGGTAGTCCATATCTCGTGAACACATTCTCGAATAAGAACTTAGCCATCGTTTGAGCATCATTCTTTGTTGTGGCTTTTACTTCTACCCACTTTGTAAGGTAATTGGTGGCTACAATAATATATTCTACATGCGAGTTTCTAGTTGGGGGGTTAATAGGACCTACAAAGTCTATACCCCATTTTGAAAATGCACGTCCTCCCATCATTGGCCTCAAAGGCATCTCGTCTTTTCTAACCGGATATTGTGCACGTTGGCATGTGTCACACTTCTTCACATAAGTATGTGCATCCATATGAAGAGTGGGCCACAAAAGTCCTGAGAATAGAATGGTCTTAATTACTCGGTCAGGAACAAAGTGTCCACCTGCAACACCACTGTGTGCAGTTTCTAAGACTTTCAAGTAGTCCAACTCATGCACGCATAGTCTTACGTAACCATCTTTGCCTCTTCGGTATATGTTTTCTCCAACTAAGGCATAGTCTTGAGCCTCTTGCTCCATGCTTCTTCTTCTTGCTAGACTAGCCTCTTTGGGTAATGATTCTAATCTCATAAATTCTACCAATGGAGCACTCCAGTCTGGAATTAACGATACGTGATACAGAGTTGCATGCTCCACTGGGGGTTTTTCCTGGCACACTTGACAATTCTTAAGCCATGCATGTATTTCTTTGTCCATACTAGGCCAATACACACCTAAACGTTTTAGATTATGCAATGTTCGTTGTTTAGAATAGTGATTTCCTAGTAACGCTTCATGGGCTTCTTGCAACCAACTGCTATGTTCATCGTCCTCAACACAACAAGCTAGTACACCTTCTATGTCTTGTTTGTACATGCTTCTTGCCAATGTTTTATAGTTTTGTGATTTTACAATTTCTTCCTTACTTGTTCTCACATCCTTACACATAGGTCCGAAGGTTAGGACAGGTACCAACTTATTTGCCCATTTAGGGACAACTTCTAAATTGAAAAGATAAGCATCAGGCAACTCATCAGACACTCCTTGTGGTGGCTCTCCTGAAGTGATGTGAGAAAGGTGATCTACCCTAAGGTGGGTTCTACCTTTCCTAACAACAACTTCAAAGTCATATTCCATTAGTAAGAGGAACCATCTTACTAAGCATCCTGTATTGCAAGGTTTATTGACCAAATATAGCAAAGCTTGATGATCAGTGAAAAACTTGAACTTGTTGGCCAATAAATAGTGCCTAAACTTCTTCACAGCATATACCATGCCTAAGCCCTCTCGCTCATTTGTGGTATAGTTTCGTTCAGCTACGGTTAACTGCCTGCTAGCATATGCTATAGGCAAATCTAGATTTCCTTCAC
This sequence comes from Ceratopteris richardii, assembly GCA_020310875.1. Classification (NCBI taxonomy): domain Eukaryota; kingdom Viridiplantae; phylum Streptophyta; class Polypodiopsida; order Polypodiales; family Pteridaceae; genus Ceratopteris; species Ceratopteris richardii. The sequence goes on along the minus strand of CM035427.1, from coordinate 174,221,058 downwards.
CTATGGGTTGTGCTAGCACACATCCTATGGCGTGATTGGATGCATCCACATGGACATGGAATGGCTTATTCCAATCAGGATTGGTTAGTATTGGTGCCGTGCACAAACGTCTCTTTAGCTCATTGAAGGAATTCTTGCATTCATCATTCCACTCAAAATTTGTCAACAAGGAATAAAGAGGCTTTGCTATGATCGCATACATGTGGATAAACCTGCAGTAATATCCACAGTGGCCCATAAAGGCTTGTACCTCTTTAACATTACTCGGCCTTGGCAGCTCTGCTATGGCTCTAACTTTATCCTCATCTGTAGATATTCCATTCTTAGAAACAATGTGGCCTAAGATTTTGCCTTGTCGTACCATGAACACACATTTCTCTGGGTTCAGACACACTCGATATTCTCTGCACTTGTTGAAGATCTGTCTGAGCTCACGGATGTGGTATCTTCTTTCTTACGAATGAGGACATAAATCATCCACATAGACTTCTAAGCTCTTTTGCAAGAACTCTTTGAAGACACGACACATTTTGGAAAGTTGCAGGTGCATTTATGAGCCCAAATGGCATCACACGAAATGCAAAGATTCCCCATTCTATGGCAAATGACGTTTTGTGTTGATCTTCGGGGGCGATGGCTACTTGGTTGTAACCTAAAAACCCATCAAGAAAGCTATAAACTTCCTTGCCTGCAACACGTTCCAATAAATGTTCAGTGATTGGAAGCGGATAGCTATCTCTGATTGTAGCAGCATTAACTTTTTTAAGGTTAATACACACTCCTAACTTCCCATTCTTCTTGGGCACCACTACAATGGGGGATAACCATTCAGTATGCTCCATCTCATAGATAAATCCAGCTTCAATCAACCAATCAATTTCCTCTTTTATCTTTGCAGCATGAGTATCATTATATGTGTAGGGTTTTTGTTTGGTGGGCTTGGCATCAGCGGTCATGGGAATCGTATGAGAGAATATTCTTGGATCTACCCCCTTCAAGTCTCTATAATGCCATGCAAACACGTCCCTATATTCCCTTAATAGAGCTACAAGCTGCACTTCTTCTCTTGCACTTAGGTCATCTCCTATATACATGCATCTCTCTTCATTCTCTTCAATGGTCACTACAATCGTCTTGGTCTTTTCTTTGTTATCATATGGTTCTCCTATGATGGCCTCTCTCTTAGGCATTCGTACCAAAATTTTCGATCTTCAACTTCATATTTCTTGAAGTTTTCTAGTACTTCAAACAATGATTCTTCCTCTTCTTGTTTCATTTCCTTTCTTTTCTTTTTCTTTTGACTACTCTCACTTCCATCCTTTGAATTTACTGTTTTAATGTTGGTGAGAGGTTCCTCTTCTTTTTTATTAAGCACCCCTATCTCTTCTAGATAATGCTCTTCTAAGTCAAAGTAAGTATCCATTACAATGGATTCTAGATCATTGCCGTTCTCCTCTTCTTTTATGACCTCACTAGGATCACACTCTTCTAGCAGGGGTGACACATGAACACAGAGATTCATAACCTTCCTCATCACAATGAGGTGTCCATTGTTCTTTGTTGATTGTACTATCCATGGTAGCTAAGATTTCTGCCCAGCCATGAGGCTCAAATTCCTCATCTAGAAATATCATCTGTGTACAGGCTGGGTCTTTAACTGGTGTATCTCCTGGGGGAGTTCCTTCTTCTCTTGCTTTTAAGCACTTTTCCTCTTCCTCTGCGACCTTGCACATCCATGAGTGAGTATCTTCATGCATCCAAGATGGGTCAAGAGAACTTCCAGAATGCACAGAGATTGAATCCTCTTTTGCTTTGTGGATAGGATTCCACTGTAGGGGTGGTACATCTCTGAAGGTGTGATCCTTCAAGTTGACCTTGGTTGTAACCCTAAGTGTTGTTAGTACAAGGAGTTGGTTCCACAATCGTGTACTATTTGAAATTGTCGTAGGAAGGGTCTTCCTAAGATCATCTCATAGACATTATTTTTCTCAAAGTCACAAATAGCAAATGTGTGTTCAAACTCTACACCACAAGTGGTTAGAGTTATCACTTCGAGCAATCCTAGAGGTCTTTCAAAATGACCGTCTTCCATTTGAAGCTTCATTCTAGTTGGTCTTAATGTGGGTTTTCCCCATTGCTTCCATAAGGAGGTGGTCGCAATAGCAACACCAGCACCTGAATCTATGATTGCTTTGGTTGTGTAACCTTGGTAGGTGATTGGAAGATAAGTATTACCTTCTTCACCCTCACACATGTCCCCTATTTTGTCTAGAGGTATCTCTGGGACTTTCTGCTTAGAGCCTACTTTTGGTATATTGGAATCAAGTTCTGGAACCTGATCCTTCACATGATTCCATAGCTCAGGTTTTCTTTGAGCAACTCTTCTACGGTGAGATGACATTGAACCTTAGTGTTCTTCACGACATTAGTGTTCCTTGGGACCAATGAGTCTTCATTTCTTACCAATATTGTGCGAGCTCTGATCTAAAGAGATTCAGATTCCCATGGGCCTGTGAATTGTGGTAACCCTTGTAAAGAATTAGATTCAAAATCTAATCTTTCTTCTTCTTGTTGCTCTCCTTGGTCTCCATAGATTGATGGAATGTCTTGGGGAAATTGATCATGAAGATCATCAATTTCACCCTTCTCCTTGGCCCATTTCTCTTCTTGTATTTCCCGCAAGAACTCTTGAGATTTCTCTTGAATTGAAAGAGGTGTTCCAACATCCATGGAATTAGGAACATAAGCTTCCCTTGGTGGTGGTGAGCTTCCTCTTTCAACAACCGGTTGAGCCAGTGGAGGTAAAGAAACCTGCGGCTTGTTTACCAACTCCTCTAATCTTTCCAATAAGCCCTGAAAATGCAAATCCGGTTTGACAGAGTTTGTCTGATTGAACTTTTGACTAGTCTCGAGCATAGCTTGAGCTAGTTCTACCATTCTCATACACATTTTTGTTCGTTCAATCTCTAAGTTTGCTCTAGGGTAACTCTTGTCTAGGTTTGCAGCTGTTGGCCCTTCTTGAAGACGAGCCTGGTAGGCCTTGAACATCATGTCCAAGCCTTCTAGGGTTGGATCTGCAAGAACAGATCTTGGTTGTGGTCTATTTACAATGGGTGGTGGGGTGGAATGAGGTGGTGTGGATGGAGTTTCGACATGCGAGGGACTTTGAGATGCAATGTCTTCTATCTTTGTTTTCGCTTCTTTCAAGCTTTCTTCTAGTTTTGATAACTTTTTATTCCACTTGCGATTGGCCTTCTCTCTAGTATCCTTCCATGTTCTTGTTTTTCTCTTACTAGGCTCCCCTTACTCACTTGAATCAGATTGTTCAGTTGTCTTATCTTGTTTTAAGGCTTGTGCCCTCGTAACTACCTGTACAGGAGCCACATTATTGCTACTTGAACTTGCATCTGCCACTAAGCCTACCACATTGATGAGTGTAACCTTGGGTGCACTAGAGGGATTCCTAGGACACTCTCTTGGAAGATGTTCTTTGCCACACTCAAAAACCTTGTATTGTGATGTTTTGTCCTTGTCCCGGAGTTGATGGACAAAAACCTTGTATTGTGATGTTTTGTCCTTGTCCCGGAGTTGATGGGTCGAGACATTCACGAATGAAATGGTCACCCTGGCATCTAAAACATGGTCCTCTGGGGGCTTGTGGTCTCATTTGTCTCAATTGGGGCCTATGGTTAGGATTTGTGTACATGACATTGGAGTATTCTGGCTCCCAATTTTGTTCCAAAGGTGATGCCTCATATTGATACGAGTAAATCTCACTATGCTCAAGTGACTCTATGTAATAAGCATGTGGACTCCCTTCATGGGAGTAGTCAGAACTATGAGGCTGAGAGTCATTTTCTGAGACCAATGGGGTTAGTGGCACTAAAGCTCTATTAAGGTTCTCCTCTACCACTGCATACTTAACTGGAATCACATTGGCAGGAGCTGATGATTGGTTTCCTAGGACTGGTTGTGGCCTATATTGTGCTTGATATTGTTGTTGTGGTCCATAATTTGGACGTTGGTAGTGGTTTTGATACCTAATCTATGGGTAGGGTTGTTGATAACTCTGTCTAATAGCATGCCTATTGTACGGACAATCTTGAGCCGTATGGTTTGTGTATTTTCTCTCAATAGTGCAATATGGAGCATTCCTTTCTCTTATGTTTGGCTTTTGCATTGGGCAAACATTAGCCATGTGGTCCCCTTCGCAAGTATAACATCAGTTCAATGAGGTGACTCTTTGTGTTTGTCTATTTTGTACTCCTAGCTTCTTTGCAACTTGTTTAGCTAGCTCATCTATCTTTGTGGGGGTCTTGGAGGTATGACTAGTAGAAATGCGTGAATCCTTATAGAGTTTGGACAGTCCTAACTCCTCACCCAAGTTGTCTTCTATGTCTATGCACATGCGCACACACTCTTCTATGGATCTAGGCTCTTTCAAGTACACATATGATCTCAACTTTGTGCTTAGTAGGCCATCTAAAAACAAATCCACTTGTTTGGTTGGTGTGGGTAACTCTAGAATAGAGCATCTTTCTATGTGTTGTCTGAACCTTCTCCCTGCTAGTCGCACTGTTTCTTGGGGTGTTTGCTTGAAGCTATGCATCAAGGATGATGTGTTATGCCTAATGCCACTCTTGGAGAACTCTACAATGAATTCTTCTAGCAATTGACCTATGTCTTGATAGTTAAAATTGTTCAGTGGTTGAAAGCTAAGGCAGTGCCCTTAAGAGTCAAAACAAATGCCTCGTACTGGGTGAACAAATCCTCAACCTGTTCAGCTCTTAACACATTTGAATTTGGCCACATGATCAAGGATCTCCTATCCCATCAAAATAATTATTCATTGCCTTGATGACTTGAGTGGGTCTAAGGGTTCTTTGGTATTATGGAGGTTTAGGCAATGGAAAATCCTATTCATCTCTTTGATGACTTTGTGCTTGATGTCTCTCTCTTTCAGGTCTTTCACCTTCCCGTCTTGATCTGTCTCTACCCACATTGTGTGTAAAGCTTACCTCAGGTCTCTCTCTAGTCCTTTCCCTCTGGTTTTCATGAGCCTTGGATGGTCCTACACCTTGGAGGCCATGGGACACATTAGATCTTGGTGGAAGGAAAATTGATTCACCTTGCCAAGCGTATGCATGCCTATCATGTTCTCTTACCAAGAATATTTTCTCTGACGTGTTATCCAAGTAGACAACTTTGCCTGGTATCTCCGGATCCTTGAATTCATAAATGGTGACTATTGGGCTAGGTTGATCTGGCTTGAATCTCCAAAAGGCTTCCTCTGTTTCTCTATTTAAGAATAGTTGTACGCTTTTCTTATCTTGAGGGATCCACTCTAGAGTGATCACTCTAGTCAAAATTGACTTTACCTCTAGGAGAAATACTGACCACTCCTGATTGGAATAAACCATTCCATGTCCATGTGGATGCATCCAATCATGCCATAGGATGTGTGCTAGCACAACCCACCGGTGAAGGGAATTTAGATTTGCCCATAGCATATGCTAGTAGACAACTAAACCCAGCTGAAAGAAATTATACCACAACCGAGCGAGAGGGCTTAGGCATGGTGTATGCTGTGAAGAAGTTTAGGCACTATTTATTCGCCAACAAGTTCAAGTTTTTCACTGATCATCAAGCTTTGTTATATTTGGTCAATAAACCTTGTAATACAGGACGCTTAGTGAGATGGTTCCTCTTACTAATGGAATATGACTTTGAAGTTGTTGTCAGGAAAGGTAGAACCCACCTTCGGGCAGATCACCTTTCTCGCATTACTTCAGGAGAGTCACCGCAAGGAGTGTCTGATGAATTACCCGATGCTTATTTGTTCAATTTAGAAGTTGTTCCTAAATGGGCAAATAAGTTGGTACCCGTCCTAACCTTCGGCCCCGCAAATAAGAATGTGAAAACATCACAAGAAGAAATTGTAAAATCACAAAAATATCACATATTGGCAGGAAGCATGTACAAATAAGATACTGAGGGTGTATTAGCTTGTTGTGTCGAGGATGATGAACATAGTAGTTGGTTGCAGCAAGCTCATGAAGAATTGCTAGGAAATCACTATTCTAAACAACGAACATTGCAGAATTTGAAGCATCTAGGAGTGTATTGGCCTAGCATGGACAAAGAAATACATGAGTGGATTAAGAATTGTCCAATGTGCAGAGAGAGACCCCCAGTGGAGCATGCGACCCTTTATCAAGTGTCATTAATTCCAGATTGGAGTGCTCCATTGGTAGAGTTTATGAGGTCGGGAAGATTACCCAAAGAGGCTAGTCTGGCAAGAAGACGAAGCATGGAGCAAGAGGCTCAAGGCTATGCCTTAGTAGGAGAAAACCTATACCGAAGAGGCAAAGATGGTTACTTAAGATTGTGCGTTCATGAATCGAACTATTTAAAGGTCTTAGAGACTGCACACAGCAGTGTTGCAGGTGGACACTTTGGTCTTGATCGAGTAATCAAGACCATTCTATTCTCAGGACTTTGGTGGCCAACTCTTCATATGGATGCACATACCTATGTGAAGAAATGTGACACATGCCAACGTGCGCAATATCCTATCAGAAAAGACGAGATGCCTTTGAGGCCCATGATGGGAGGACGTGCATTCTCAAAGTGGGGAATAGACTTTGTAGGTCCTATTAACCCCCCAGCTAGAAACTCCCATGCAGAGTACATCATTGTAGCCACAGATTACCTTACAAAATGGGTAGAAGTCAAAGCCACAACAAAGAATGATGCTCAGATGACGGCTAAGTTCTTATTCGAGGATGTGTTCACTAGATATGGACTGCCAATAGAGTTAGTAAGCGATAGAGGCACCCACTTCTTAAATGAAGTCATTGAAAATCTTCTCCAAGAATTCTTGGTGATACATAAGAAGTCTGCCCCCTATCACCCACAAGCTAATGGACAAGCCGAGAGCACCAATAAGATCCTCTGTAACATATTGACAAAACTGGTAAATAATAAACGCTCTGATTGGGACAAACAACTTCATCATGCTATTTGGGCTTATCGAGTTGCCTACAAAACAGTACTCAATGCCACCCCATTTCAGATGGTCTTTGGACAGAACATTGTGCTACCATTAGATTTCTTAATCCCTGCCTTAAAAGTAGCACAAGAGTATGAGTGGAATGGGCATGAATTGTCCTCTAGAATCTTTGATCTCGAACGCTTAGGTGAGACGAGGCTACGAGCGGCAGCAAGCATCTACGCTGCAAAGAAGAGGCAAAAGGCATACTTTGATGCACACATCAAGGATAAGGGATTGAAAGAGGGAGATCTAGTGTTGGTTTACACACTAAAACAACATGCTCGTAAGTTGGAAAAAAGAGGATACGGACCCATGATCATTAATAGAATTTCCACTAGTGGTGCAGTTCAGTTGGCCACTCTAGAAGGAGATATCTTGCCAAACTATATTAGTGGATGTAGAGTCAAGTTATATCAAGAACCTCTTACAGAGGATATGCTAATGAGACTCAACACTCCTAAGAAACGAAAAGAAGAAGAGATGAGAGTCAGAGAAGAAGCACAAGCAGAGGCTAGAGAGCGCATAAGGCAAAATAAGTTAAGGCGACTAGGCCTAGATGTCAACTCAAACACCCCAAAATATCACATGGATATGTGCCAAAAATCAGGCATAGCGACTTCTCCAGTTATTGACCGATGTTCCTTTGTGACCATAGAGATAGGACAAGAAAAGGGTGCAAGGACTATGAAAGCATTGATTGACTCAGGTGCAGCAAGTAGTGCACTTCGACTTTCCTACTGCCAAGACTTGCAGTTGAATATCAATCCCATAGAAGCTTATCTCATAGGATTGGGAGGTGTGGAAACCCCTTGTTTGGGCGAGGTGGAACTTCCCATCTACCTTCAAGATGTTCCAATGAAAGTCAAAGTGCTAGTGTGTCAGGATGAGAACCTTACAGAACCACTTGTCTTAGGACAAGATTGGATTTATGACAATGCAGTCAACCTAAACCTAAGAAGTCAAATTCTTCAAGTTTGGGTACATGAACAATGCATTACAGTAGAATTAGAGAACTGCATGCTCACAGATCATGGCACCACACACTCTCTAAGTTCCTCTAAGACTAATCTTCACGAGCAAGATGTTGTATGTGTCAAAAGCTCTATGATGCAGAAGGAGTCAATCGTGGAAGACCAGGTTCAAAGGCAGGTGGATCTTTCTTCTTCTCCAAAGAATCAAGTAGCCACACTAGTGAGTCCACCACACAAGCAAACACAACCGTTCACGACAACTGCTACATCAAATAGAAAGACACCATTCGATAAGAAAGCAGTTCCGAGCATGAAGTAGATCTGGGTACGCAAAGGAGAGCAACCACCAGCCTTGCCCCCACAAATCCCATCCAGGCAAGCCAACCAAACCAAAAGATGAAGGAAGCAGCTCGGACAAGCTCAATCACAAGGTATTCGACAAGTTTGGGTGCCTCAAAAATTAGCTGCAGCTCAACAAGGGCTATTACAGATGTGGGTACCTAAGAAGCTCTTACATCCACAACAACCTATGTTCTCCCACATGCAAAAGGTCTCAACAAAGAAGCCAAAGAGAGAAAAGGGTAAGAACCACGTACAGAGACCGAAAGACCATCAAATCATATCCTCAACCATAGGGGGAAGACATGTAAATAGGGTATGGGTTTGGAAGCCAAAAGCACAAGTAGCCTCCACCAATCCAAAGTGCCAACCATGCTGGATGGCAAAGTTCAGAAAGCATCCAAAGATGAAACCACTTGAAGTGATCTCTGCTGTGCCAAATGCCGTTCTCAAATGGATTCCCTTAAGGAAACAGGATCAGTTGTCATCTCGAGATCCCATGGATACCTCCACGATAGATGGTATCAACATTCGCAAATAACATCGGAAGCCTCGACAAGCGACAACCATGTGCTCCTTGCACAACCCCGTCTTTTGCACCATTCAGGTCATGCATTTCCAAAGTATGCATTAATATAGGGCCACATTACATGGCCGTGCATAGACACATTTGAGAAGCCCATGCACAAGAGCACATTGATATATGCCAACTATTTTGACTGATACTAACGTCTATCTTCTTGTATTGTGACATTGTTCCTTGCTTTTAAAAAAAAAAAAGAGAGAGAAAAGAAAGAAAGAAAAGCGAGAGAGAGCTGGTTCCCAAGCTTAGTTGAAGGTGGAACTATTGATTACTAGGCATTTATCTGTTTGGATAGAAGTGTGTCTCGGCTAGCAGATGATATAATTGCTGCCTTATCTAGTAGATGTCAAGCACTTGGCATAAACATGGCATCCACAACTATGGTTTCCTCTTACTCTGGTAGGAGTGAAGAGCTAGAAGGTCCGCAAATTGAGTGATGCTTAACTACTGCATGTACGAGAACATCCAGGGAGATATCTGCAAGGGGTAGTTCTGGGACCCTGCAAATCTTTGTATATATACTGGATCAGAAGACTCCTGCTTATGTATTTGGCAAATGATGCGGTGAAAGGAGGAAATAGGATCTGCCACTCAAAAGATCTCATCAGTGGACCATCAACACGGACATTCATCAACAAAGATCCATCCCAAAGGCCAAGTATACAACATGAAGAGATGAACATCCATCGACCTTCTCCATGGTAAGTACCTTTACCTTGGAAACATCATAACCATGATAGCTTAGGAAACCTCTTCGTCCGCATACCCTTGAGCACTTAGCTCAAGACCCCCAATTTTTGCACCATACTTCTTCCAATGCATTTCCCAAGTAAGCATTCATAGGGCTACATTACAAGGCCATGCACAAAGGCACATATTTTCCTCAACCCATGCACGAACACACTTACCCATCACTCAATGTGGGTTATGAATACTTGGCATGACTACTATGAACATCAACTATGGAAGATCTAGAAAACATCAACGGAAACTCACAAACGACACAGTCATGCTGGAATCCAAGGAAGGAGCACATACCAAGAGACTACAACTTGCAAAGACTCGCAGTGATAGATGGAGAATAAGACACATCTGGAAGTTAGACGACTTTTGTTCATACAGACGGGACACTCCCTCTCAAGGCACTACTTGGAACAACCACTACAACAAGGGTCTGTCAGGGACGACAGACTCGAGAGGGGGGGGAGTGTTGAAGCTCAAAGTCAAGGAAAAAGTATGGAAGCACATCAAAAGGTGGACACACAAGGAAAGGGAGCAGGTAGGGAGCTCCAAGAAGTGTATGTCAAATTTGCAGAAGAATCCCCTACAACAATAGTGATTTTCATCACTAAAAACCATTGTAAATACCATTTTCTATTTTTAGTAACTCCATTTTGTTCAAGCCAAGGAGTCCTTGAGCTTGAGGAGTATTAGAAGTATCATCCTACCAATTTTCATAATTTTTAGACTTCGTTTGAGCCCTCAAATAAGCCCTGGAACCTAATTTTTAACTAGGCCGGACACTAGGTCTGGACAGGGCCAAAACTAGTCTAAAAACTATAAAAAGAGCTAGAAAGCTCATTTTTGAGGTTAGCTTGTTTAGAGAATAGAGCTTTTGTAAGAGAACTCTTTTGCAATCGAAGCTTTCCATTGTTCCTCTCTTTGATCTTACCTTATGCGTGTGTGTGTATGTGTGTGCATGTTTGTGTGCTTTCACTCACGCACTTGTGCTTTCACTTGCTCGTGGTCTTCATACCGATCCTCACGTCTCCGCGGATTGACAAGTAAAGGAGGTGGTGCTTACACTTGAGCTACACCATGGCTACTCAAGAGGAAGGTTCAACAATTATCATGGCAACTACAACAACTACAATCATTCAAACTATCAAGGAGGCTACAAAGGAAGGAGAGACTTCAATAACTACACAGAAGACTCAAACAAAGAGGATTCATTATTGATCATGAACATGGCTATGCCACAAGGTAAATCTGATGAGCATGTTTTCTACATAGATTCAGGTTGTTCAAATCATGTGGCAGGAAATGTGGCACTCCTATCAGATTTAGAAGATCCAAGGAATAAGCAGGAGGTACAAACAGGAGATGATACAAGACATCTTGTGGAGAAAATAGGAAATGTCAAAGCACCTGATGGAAACATCAACCTACTCAGTAAGGTACTCTATGTCCCTACCATTACAAAGAATTTGATAAGTGTTGGGCAGATAGTAGAGAAAGGGTTGCAAGTCAGGTTCACAAAAGTAGGAGCATTTGTTGAAGATCCAAGTCAAGGATTCAAAAGAATTGCAAAAGGTGAAAAGGCAGGTAGATTGTTCACATTTGAATTACAAGACACTAGAAACATTGCTCTCTTTAATTATGGTAGTCAGACACTCACAGAATTGGAAGTATGGCACAAATGGTTAGCACATATTGGTGAAAGGTCATTAAAGCAGATTTGTAGGGACCAAAGTGTACTTGAACTCCCTAATTTGTCAAAACAACATATGATTTATAAGTGTAGTGCATGTCAATTTGGAAAGTCTCACAGGTTACCATTCATGAAGAAAGGTTATATGCATGGAGATCTCTTGGAGTTGGTTCATACAAATGTATGGGGACCTAGCAAGGAAGCTTCAATATCCGGATCAAGGTATTATGTCTCCTTTATTGATGATTGCAGTAGATGGACTATCCTATTCTTTATGAAATACAAAGATGAAGTTTTTTCATGTTTCAAAAGATATTTGGCTCTTGTGGAGAATCAAACAGGTAAATCACTAAAAAGGCTAAGGTCAGATGGAGGGGGAGAATACTTCTCCCATGAGTTTGATTCTTTTCTTCAAGAAAGAGGAATCAAAAGAGAGGTAACTACAAGGTACACTGGAGTGGCAGAAAGGAGGAATAGGACAATTGTTGAAGTTGCACGGTCCATGTTAAATGAAAAGCATTTGCCTAATTATCTATGGGCTAAGGCTGTATCTACAGCCACTTACTTGATTAACATGTTGCCTTCAAAATCCCTTGATGGGATGACTCCATATGCGGCTTGAAATGGAAGAAGACCAAGCTTAGATCATTGTAAAATTTTTGGATGTATTGCTTTTGCTCATGTTCCTTCACAGGTTAGAGGCAAGATGGATCCAAAGGCAGAAAGGTGTGTATTTATTGGATATGACAACAATCAAAAGGGCTACAAGTTATACAACCCTACCAACAAAGGATTCTTGGTAAGCAGAGATGTAGTTTTTGATGAAAACAATTCATGGTATGAAGATTCATGCAGGAAGGTCAATTTACCATATGATCTTGAAGAAGATTTTCCAAATCTTGGTAGAGAACAACCAAAGATTGAAGAACAAGACACCTCAGAAGATGATGAGGAATCTCAGATAGAAAAGATCAAAGCATGGAAGTCTAAAGGTAAAGCAAAATTGCAAGAACTTGGACATGAGGCAGAATCATCACATCATGTCCTAAGAAGATCTATGAGGGAAAAGAAAAAACCAGAAAGGTATGGGTTTGACACCTCATTAGTAACTAAACATTCTATCTACATAGCACAAGACATAAACCAAGAGGAGCCATCATCATTTGAAGAGGCCAAAGCAAAATCAGAATGGAAGCATGCAATGAAGGAAGAGATTGAAGCACTTGAGGAAAACAACACTTGGGATTTGGTGCCCAAGACTTCATCCATGAAGGTAATAGGCTCAAGATGGGTCTATAAACTCAAGAAGAATACTGATGGTTCCATTAACAGGTATAAGGCAAGGCTTGTAGCAAAAGGCTTTGCACAAACTCAGGGAATTGATTATGAGGAGACCTTCTCTCTTGTGGCAAAGATGCCTACTATTAGGGCTTTGCTTAGTATTGCCTCTTCCAAGAATTGGAAAATACTTCAACTAGATGTAAAGAATGCATTCTTGAATGGTTGGATAACAGAAGAGGTATATATGGCACAACCACCTGGTTTTGAGAATCAAGGTTATCTTGATTATGTGTGTAAACTTAACAAAGCATTGTATGGTCTCAAGCAAGCTCCAAGAGCTTGGAATTTCAGGCTTGTTTCATTCTTGCAGGACAAAGGCTTTCAACCAAGAAAGGCAGATCCTTCACTCTTTATCAAAAAGAGTAATTATGAGATCATCTACCTATGTGTATATGTAGATGATATTATATTGACAGGAAATGATGCACATGGTATGAAGAAGATCAAAGATCAGATGAGAGAAGAGTTCAAGATAAGTGATTTGGGTTCACTTACCTACTTCCTAGGTTTGGAAGTTGTCTACAAAGATCATGGTTTGTTTCTCACTCAAAGAAAGTACATTAAGGACATGTTGGCAAAATTCAAGATGAAAGATTGTAAGATTGCATGTACTCCAATGGAGTTCAATCACAAATTGAGCTCACATGAAGGTGAAATCATAGAGGACATCACATCATATGAAAGTCTAGTGGGTAGTCTCAACTATGCCAACAAGAGTAGATATATGTTACAGTGTGAGTAATTTATGCACACACCAAGGAAACCACATATGGATGTTGCCAAAAGGATTCTCAAGTATCTTAAAGGAACCATAAATGAAGGACTTTATTATCCTTATGTATCTGATTTAGGTTTGAAGCTATTTTCTGATGCAGATTGGGCTGGCTCCAAGGAAGATAGAAGGAGCACTTCAGGTTATCTTACCTTTGCAGGTTCAAAGATTATTTCATGGTCATCCAAGAAGCAACCCACAGTTGCTCTCTCTTCTACTGAAGCTGAATACAGAGGTCTTGCCATAGCTACAGAAGAAGCTATGTGGATGAAGACATTATTCAAAGATCTTGGATTGGAGTTTGGAACTCCAACTATTTATGGTGACAATATGAGTTCTATTCATTTGGTTGCTAATCCTATTTTTCATGCAAGGACTAAACATATTGAAGTTCATTATCACTATGTAAGAGAGAAGGTTCTAAGCAAAGAGATTCAAATATCATATGTGTCCACTCATCAACAATGTGCAGATATTCTAACCAAAGCATTGGATGGTACAAAGCTTTGTAAAATTCAAGGCTATGACTGGTTTACAGGTAATCTTGGAAGATTCAAGACCTCAAGCATACTTGGCTTGAGGGGGAGCTATTGGAGCAAGTCTATGACAAGCCTAAGTATTGGCTTGAGTCCCACAAAGTCATAGAAGAAGCTTTAAAATGAAGACTATGCAAAGTTCACTTGTGAACTACCTCTTGTAACTTTTGAAGAGTTTACTTAATGTAAAAGTGAGAGAATCTTAAGTCGTTGAGTCCACTTGATCAAAAAGGGAAAGAGGAGCCATGAATTCGTGATTTTTGGTAGGTAGAGAATCAAATCAATCACTAATTGATTGGAGAGTGATTGAGGGAAGTTAGCCTCCCAAACTCAACTATAAATAGATGGCAGCTTTAGTCATGGTTAGAGAGACATATGTGAAGACCTCCAAGAGCTGAGCTTTATGCCATATCAAGGTGTGATTCCAAGGCACACATATGTATCAGTAAGTCCATTGTATTGTACAAGCAATATACTTTCATTTTCATGATCATTTGAGTTCATATTTCCATGTTCTTGTGAAGTGTACTACTCACTACCATATCTCTCAATTTTCTCAGTCAGATTGCAGAGATGGTTTCTCTGATCTTGGTGCATCATTTTCAGTGATTTAACTTAGTAAAGCTAGATCTATAAATCTACTATATGCTCACCAATTTTCATTTCATTTGGATGTTGAAATCTTCCGTTATGGTCAGTTGAAGTTAACACTATTTGTTCATTTTCACTTCTCTGACAGGTACCCGACTTTTTTACTCATCTTGTCAGAGCTGCTTCGCAGTGTGTACCTACCCAAATTCAATTATTTAAAGCTTGTTGGATTTATCGTACTGTCTAGTATATGCATACAAAGTTTCATATTCATTGAGTTCTTAAACCTGGAGTTATGTTCATTTTTCTGCTCACTATTCTCAAACTATAGAAGCCCGTGAAAATTGGGATGATACCATCAGTTGGTAAACATCATTCTCAGTGTGTGGTTCATTATTTTTTATGATATTACTCTTGAACGTTAGCTCTTTAAGTTAACTAGACTTCCCCTAGAGGAATTAAGTTATGCGCTGTTGTGCTCAGAGAATTATGCAAAACACTGGACAGGTGTATGAACCAAAATAGCAAGTTCTTCACCTCTGAGCTAACTCCAACTTATCTGTTTTGATCTATCTCTTTGTGATTGATCTTCCAAGGTACATAGGGTGTCTAATACATCCATTGGCAAGCTAAAAGGGCCCACCATATACTCTTGGAGTTCATTTGGCTGGTGTAGATCAAGGATTTTGCAACACGTCTTCATCTTCAAGCACATACCTATCCATCTCTTCACAGCTCGGGGGTATGCCTAATTATTTTATATATAGCTTTACCTTCGAGGAGAAAATTTTTATCATGTATGTATGCATATGTGTGTGTATTCATGTGTATTAAATGTATACATATGTTAGTATGCATATATATGTATTTCATGTATATGTATGTGTGTGCATATGTGTGATATATGTATACATGTGTTAGTATGCATATGTGTATATATGCATAAGTGTTTATGTAAAATATTCATGTATTCATGTAATTTATGCAAGTGTTTATAATTGTGTACATGTATATATGTATATGTGTCTATGTGTAAATGTGTACATGTAAATATGTATGCATGTATATATATATTTATGTGTGCATGTAGGCATGTATATGTGATGTGTACATGTATATATGTATATGTGTCTATGTGTAAATGTGTACATGTAAATGTGTACATGTAAATATGTATGCATGTATATATATATTTATGTGTGCATTTAGGCATGTATGTGTGATGCATAATATATCTACTCCATTTTATATTTATGTATGTGTATCTACATGATGTGTATATATCTTTATAAATATTATGATCCTCATTGATTCGAGTAGCTATATATAGAGGCATAAGGTTGGGAGGAGAGACATCTCTCTAGAATAGATGCAATGTGTACACATACTTCAATCATATGGCTAAAAGGTTGAATTAGAGTTTTTAAATTAGGGGTTTTAAAACCCTAATATCAAAATTAGTGTTATCAAATTAGGATTTTTGAAATAGGATTTATTTATTTATTTATGCGTATGCATGTGTTGTGTATGTATGTGTATCTATATGTGCCTATGCATGTGTTGTGTGTGTGTATATGTATATATGCATGTAAATATGATTATATGAGTCTATGTGTGTGTACATATGATTATGCATGTGTATGTGTATGTGAGTATGTGTATGTGTCTATGTGTATTCATTATATGTGTGTAATGTAATAAAGTAAGTGCATGGTCTAAGGATCCGACTGCTTTAGACAGATCTGAAATTGGATACCGTTTGGTCACTCATCTGTAGGACGAAATATCTCAAGAATAGACTCAATCATAAGTACATGTGCTCTCATATTATAGTCTTTAGCTCTGAATATTCATAGTATATGCGCCAATATTAACATGTTATTATCTTGGTACCGTGGATCGGTGAGTGGCCTCCAAATTGGGAGGTTGAAGGATCGATAGTAATCGAAATAGGAAGCTATTCCAAGTTTGAACAGAGTAAATATTCCAAGTATGTAGTCTGCAACCATGTCAACAGTAATTAAGTCCGTGGAAGGTAAAACATAATGTTTTCCTATCCTTAAAGGGATTTTGGTACAAATCCAAAAAGCATGAGCGGATGCTTAAGACTTAGGCAGTAGAGAGATTCCTATAAAGTCCCCAGGGTAGGTACCTAAAGCATCAGTAAGAAAGGAATCTAAAGACAAGAAGTCCAAAGCTCTTGTCACTACAAAATTGGTCAAGGATAAACCAATTGAACTTGAATTTGAGAAAATTCAAGTACTTGGAATTCTGATTGGTTTTTATTTGAAAAACCTAGCAAAGAAGGATGGATGTTCCATCAAAAGGTTTCTTAAATTCCTCAAGGAAAGAACATGATTGTGAGACGATCATGTGAAGGAATCAAAACCTAGAAAATCTAGTTAGAGGTAATACCAAAAACTTCAAAATTCTTGTCAAGAATTGAAGCAACAAGGTTCTCTAATTAAGATGTTTTAGACTTTTGGATAAGCATCACCCACACATTAATGTGAATATAAAATAGGGTGGTATGGACACCAAATTTTATGCTCAGATTGATGTAGGAAAGATGGTATGGGACATCAGACCGTGGGATGATAATTATCTTTTAGTCCTAGTTTGGATCTTGAAGTTGAGTTTAATCCTCAAAGAAGTTAAAACTTCAAAGAAGGAGTTTAATTCAAGAAGGATGAAATTAGTATCTCAATATACTTCAAGATAACTTCAAGATCAAGGAAATTGAAGATATGAAGTAAGTAACTTCTATGATCTTCTTAGAATACTTCAAGTTTAAGTGTTGTGGGTGTGAAATATTCGATAAATTTATGAAAAAGTTAGACTTTGAGTTGATCTTTTCAACCAAGGATTTGATTGACTAAGTCAAGCATCAAGTTCCTAGTGTAACTTGGTAAATTCACTCTTTTGCCTCAAAGAAATGCACAAGAATTGCATTCCCAGTAAGGAGTCAGAAAGATTGAATGTGACCTGAACTTAGTCTCAAATGAAGCATTATTCAAATTCTAAACTCGTCAATACAACTTGAGTGGGTCGACACACTGTTGTTGGTTACCACACTAGTATCTTGTAGTTGGTTGATGTTTTCGGGTTGCTTTGAATCTTTTTGAGACTCCAGTTTATTTCTCTTAAAGATAAAGAAAATGCTTCAATATCTTATTGAAACAGATCTTTGAGAAGTTAAAGTCCTGAGTCATCTAGACTTTGGCTCATAGTAAGTTTACGTATCTTAGAAGTTTGAATTAGTTGTATAGAGTTTTAGTTATTTCTTTCCGCTTTTCAAATCTTTTGGAACTGGCTCATATATGGTATCTGATTCCTTTTGCAAAAGACGAGGGTTAGCTGGTTAGAACTAGATAAATAAATTAAAACATCCTAGATAGATGTTCTGTACATGAACCTTTTTCAAACATCGCAAGCTGACACGATCAAGATTGACTTATTTATTTAAGTTTTTCAAGTTATAGCATAAATCATTTCTTAGAGTCCAGTATACTCTAGAATAAAGAAGTTAGGAAGTGCTTAAGAACTTTCAGTTAAAGTCTTTGAGAAAGTGTCCTAACTTGGACAATTTTCATTTTGAATTTGTGTTGGTCAAGTTAGTATGGTTGACTCCACCAAAATGGTAAACTCACTCCTACAGTTTACATAGGATTTTTAAACTCATTAGGACAAAGTAGTCCTCTAGTAGGGTAGAAAAATCAAGTAACTGTTGGATCAAACTAAACCATTGTACAAACATCTAAGTTAGATGTTTTAGACAACCAAACTTTAAGTGTTCCAAATCAAATTCAAGTGAATCAAGATTTCTCAAAGTCTTGTGAGGGATAAGAATCCCACCTTCATTACTAAGTCCATGCACTAGTCATGCCTAGAAATGAACTAGTAATTTGGATCCACTTAGTTCACATATTTGTGCCTAGATCGCACATCTAGAAACTGTGAATTGGCCAGGTATGTATTTAGATCCACCCTTATTATTCATTCACTCCTTTGTACTTTGACTAGTTCATCAAGGTGCAAGACCAGACAGTGTTTTGAATCATTAGGGCAGGGACGCCACCACAAAGATGAGACATGTTCTTCCGATTCTAGAACATGACCATGTTCTTCTAGTTTTAGAAGATGAGGCTTAGTGGTTGCCTACAGTATGTATATAGCTTTATTTTCGAGGACGAAAATCTTTTCCAAGGGGGAAGAATGTAATAAAGTAAGTCTATGGTCTAGGGATCTGACTGCTTAAGACAGATTCGTAATCGGATACCGTTTGGTCACTCGTCTGTAGGACCAAAGATCTCAAGAATAGACTCAAGCATAAGTACATGTGCTCTCATATTCAAGTAATCCAATTAGCCTAGTGGTTAAGTCTCATGGGTGTGAAGGAGGGGGGCTTGGGTTCAATCCCCATGGGGAGCATGGGGAGAGAGTTTTGTCCAAAGAGCTCTAGAGCCTTCTAACTCAAGTTAATGTGAGTTAACTTGAGACCAGTGGACTTAACTCGAGAGGCGAGTACACCAACCACTAGTGGTAGGTACTAAAGTAGTGGTCGAGATCACTCCAGCCACTAGTACACTCTAGTGGTAGATATCAAAGGAGTGGAGGAGATTGCACATGCACTTGTGGACTCTAGTTACATTTGTGGCCCTCGTTGATTCGATCAACTATATATACATGCATAAGGTTGGAAGGAGAGTCATCTCTCTAGTAGATGGTGGTCGTAATCCTTGTTCTCTTGCATGTAACTACATGCATGTGTATGTGTGTGTAAAAATGTGCATGTATGTGTGTGTATGTATAAATTTGCATGTATGTGTATATGTGTGTAAATGTGCATGTATGATGTATATGTGTGTGTATGCGTGTATTTGTACCTCTAGTCTCACTCTTTTCTCTCTCTCACTCTCATATACATACATACATACATAAACACGCATACTCATATCCACATATATATTCATAAAAGCAATGCATACCATGCAAAATAAATATATGTTGTGTCGACAACACCCCCTCCCCCTTGACTTTGTTGTCCTCGGCAAAGCTTTTGTAAGTATGGAGCTTTTGTGGAAGAGCGTGTAGAAGTTCCTTTTGATTGCATGATCCTTGTGTCACTAGAGTGCTTTGCTTTGTTGCTTTTCTTCATCTTTCTTTTTGCATAATTATTTGGAGTCGAGTAATTTTTAACTTGGGTCTTTTGCCTCATATAGATGGGAAGAATATGCTAGAATGCTTTGTATTTCTTTCTTTTCTTTTCTTTTCTTTTCTTTTCTTTTCTTTTTGTTTCTTGTCTTTCTTTTTTTTCCCTAATGGATTGATCATGTATGAGAATGAAATGATAAAATTTAGATGATAGATACAAATAGATGAAATTGATTCATCTCTTCTTAGTCCATGTGCATGAGTGGGGACTAAGGGCGCACGGGTGGAAAAACAAAAAAAGTGTCTATGCATGGTCTTATGATGAGACCCTATCTTATGCATACTGTTGAAGCTCAAGGTCAAGGACAAGCATAATAAGTGCAACAAAGAAGTGGACACACAAGAAGAAGGAGCACATAGGGAGCTCCAAGAAGTGTATGTCAAATTTTCAGAAGAAATCCCTATAAAATAGTGATTTTCATCACTAAAAACCATTGTAATATCATTTCACCTTTTTGTAGCTCCATTTTATGCAAGCCAAGGAGTCCTCAAGCTTGAGGAGCATTAGAAGTATAATCCTACCAATTTTCATAATTTTTAGACTCCGTTTGAGCCCTCAAATAATCCCTGGAACCTAATTTTTAACTAGGCCGGACACTAGGTCTAGACAGGGCCAAATTTTTCTTCTTCATCTTCATCATCACCATCTCCATCCATCTTCTTCTTCATAGAAATTTCTTGTTTTTTAGTGCATTTTCACCATTTTCATACCATTTTTCATGCATTATTATGTGAGAAGGAGTTAGGAAGTGCAAAGGAGAGTAAGCGCCTGTGTTTTTTCATGATTTTCTGCACATATGGAGCTCGCCATTGCTCGACACTCAAAAATTTGAATTTCCCACCTGTTTTAAGGCTTGTGCCCTAGTAACTACCTGTACAGGTGCCACTTTACTGCTACTAGCACTTGATTCTGCCACTAAGCCTACCACATTAATGGGTGTAATCTTGGGCGCACTAGAGGGGTTTCTTGGACAATCTCTGGGGAGATGGTCTTTGCCACAATCAACGCAAAAAGCTTGTATTGTGATAGCCTGTCCTTGACTCGGAGATGGTGGGTGGGGACAATCACGAAGGAAATGGTCACCCTGGCATTTGAAACATGGTCCTCTAGGGGCTTGTGGTCTTACTTGTCTCAGTTTGGGCCTAGGATTAGCATTTGTGTACATGACATTGGAATATTCAGGCTCCCAATTTTGTTCCATAGGTGGCGCCTCATATTGATACGGATAAATCTCACTATGTTCAGGTGACTCTATGTAATAAGCATGTGGACTACCTTCATGGGAGTAGTCTGAACTATGAGCATGAGAGTCATTATCTGGTATCAATGGGGTTAGTGGGACCAATGCTCTATTTGGATCACGATGGCAGGAGTTGGTGGTTGGTTTCCCAAGACTGGTTGTGGCCTATATTGTGCCTGATATTGTTGTTGTGGTTGATAATATGGCTGTTGGTATTGGTTCTGATATCTACCTTGTTGGAAAGGTTGCTGATAAGTTTGTCTAACAGCCTGCCTATTGTAGGGACAATCTTGAGCCGTGTGGTTTGTATATTTTCTCTCAATAGTGCAATATGGAACATTCCTTTCTCTCATGTTCTGGTTGTGCAATGGGCATACATTAGCCATGTGGTCACCTCCGCAAGTATAACACCGATTCAATGGAGTGACTCTCTGTGTTTGTTTATTTTGGACCCCAGCTTCTTGGCAACTTGCTCAGCTATCTCCTCTATTTCCGTGGAGATTTTCGAAGTATGACCAGTAGAACTATCAGAATCCTTATAGAGTTTGGACAATCCCAATTCCTCTCCCAAGTTATCTTCTATGTCAATGCACGTCCATGCACACTCTTCTATGGATCTAGGCTCTTTCAAGTACACATATGATCTTAACTTAGTGCTTAGTAAGCCATCTAAAAACAAAGCCACTTGTTTGGTTGGTGTGGGTAACTCTAGAGCAGGGCATCTCTCTAGATACTGTCTGAACCTTCTACCTGCTAGCCGCACTGTTTCTTGGGGTGTCTGCTTGAAGCTGTGGATCAAAGATGATGTGTTATGCCTGATACCACTCTTGGAAAATTCTACAATGAATTCGTCTAGCAGTTGACCTATATCGCGATAGTTGCGACTACTCAGTGGTTGAAACCAAGCCAAGGCAATGCCCTTAAGAGTCAAACCAAATGCCTCGTACTGGGTGAACAAGTCCTCAACCTGCTCAGCTCTTAACACTTGTTTGAACTCGGCCACATGATCATAAGGATCTCCTGACCCGTCAAAATAATTCTTCATTGCCTTGATCACTTGAGTGGGTCTAAGGGTTCTTGGGTGCTCTCTGGGTCTAGGCAATGGAAAATCCTGTTCATCTCTTTGTTGCCTATGTGCTTGATGTCTCTCTCTTTCAGGTCTTTCAGTTTCAAATCCTGACCTATTCCTGCCCACGGTGTGTGCAAAACTTACCTCAGGTCTCTCTCTAGTTCTTTCTCTCTGGGCTTCATGAGCGTTGGATGATCCTACTCCTTGGAGGCCATGGGAAACATTGGATCTTGGTGGAGGGAAAATCAATTCACTCTTCCAAGTATATGCATGTCTATCATGTTCTGTTACCAAGAAAATTTTCTCTTAGGTGTTATCCAGGTAGACCACCTTGCCTGGTGTCTCTGGATCCTTGAACTCGTAGATGATGACTATGCCCAATTGGCTAGGTTGATCTGGCTTGAATCTCCAAAAGGCTTCCTCTGTTTCTCTATTCAAGAATAGTTCTATGCTTTTGTTGTCTTGAGCGATCCAGACCGGGGTGATCACTCGGGTCAAAACTAACTTTCCTCTAGGAGTCTGGGGTCCTTGTCCTACATTTCCTTGTTCTAGGTCTCCTATTTCATTCTCAGGAATGACATTTCCAAACTCATCAGTCCTATCTGGTAGGTTGGTGACCACATACATGGTTCCTTCCTTATCAATGTATGAACCCTCTTCGAACTTGACCACCGGGTGTTCAAGTCCAAAGAGTTGATCTGGATTTTTGAGTTGGACCACTGTTCGCCTCAGTCCATCCTCATAGATGCGAGCACCTAATCGGTTGGTCCGAATATATTCCAACTGTGTCTTATAGGGATCTTCTGGTGTTTGTAAATGGGCACTTCCTGAGCCACCTACAGGTTTCCCCATGCTAAAAGACATTTCTGAGTCACTTGTTTCTGAACTTAGTCTGTAAGGATGACCACTTAGTTGTTGTGCCCAAGACTTAGATGTATGGTTGACACTAGCCTCAGAGGATCTAATGCTTTGTTTATCCTTGCATAGGTGTCTACCATATCTCAGGTTCATAAGCTTTGTCTTCTAGTCCCAAAACTCCCCTTTGTATTGCTCAAAATCCCTTGGGGCCCCCTTGGTTCCCTAGTCCCACTTGAGGGTCAACTTCAAATTATCCTATCTCAAAATCAATGTGTAGGATTTGAAACGAGCTCAAAAAATGGACTTTGGATGAAAAAGTTATGTCAAATCAGGCTCATGGGGGTCGAAACAGGCAAACAGGACCTTTTAGAGAAAATTGCGATGTTGTGAAATCAAGAGAATCGCGATTTTGTGAAATCAGAGAATCGCGATTTTGAGCACAAAATCGTGTTTTTAAAAATCGCGATGTTGAGCAAAAAATCGTGTTTTTGAAAATCGCGATGTTGAGCACAAAATCGTGTTTTTGAAAATCGCGATTTTGAGCACAGAATCGTGTTTTTTGAAAATCGCAATTTTAAGCACAGAATCGTGTTTTAGAGAATCGTGTTTTTTGACATGAAAATTGCGATTTTGAGCACAGAATCGTGTTTTAGAGAATCGTGTTTTTGGTTATGAAAATCGTGATTTTGAGCACAGAATCGTGTTTTAGAGAATCGTGTTTTTTGACATGAAAATCGCGATTTTGAGCACAGAATCGTGTTCTAGAGAATTGTGTTTTTTGACATGAAAATTGCGATTTTGAGCACAGAATCGTGTTTTTTGACATGAAAATCACAATTTTGAGCACAGAATCCTGTTTTAGAAAATCGTGTTTTTTGATATGAAAATCGCGATTTTGAGCACAGAATCGTGTTTTAGAAAATCGTGTTTTTTGATATGAAAATCACGATGTTGAGCACAAAATCGTGTTTTAGAAAATCGCGATTTTGTCTCAGAGAATCGTGATTCACAAAATCGTGTTTTTTGGCTGAAAATCGTGATTTGTGAGAATCGCGATTTTGAGCACAATCACAGAATCGCAATTCTGAGAATGACCACAGAATCGTGATTCTTTCAGCCAACTTTTAGGCGAGAAAACTGAAAATCGTGATTTTTCAAAAAATTTTGAATTTGCACAGAATCGCAATTTTCATCACAGAATCGCGTTTTTTGGCGAGAAGTTCAAATTTTTGAGCGCCGGCAATGGCGAGCTCCGTATGAGCAGAAAATCACGAAAAAAACACAGCGCTTGCTCTCCCTTGCACCTCCTAACTCCTTCCCACACAATAATGCATGAAAATGGTGAAAATGCACTAAAAAACAAGAAATTTCTATGAAGAAGAAGATGGAAGAAGGTGGAGATGATGATGAAGATGAAGATGAAGAGGAAAAAACAGAAAAATGAACTGAAATGACAGTTTTTTTACCTTCCAACGTCACAAATCTTCGATCTTACCATCACAACGCTCGTCCTCGAAGCTCTCTCCCCGGTAACGGCGCCAAAATTTGGTGTAGCTCAAGCGTAAGCACCACCTCCTTTACTTGTCAATCCGCGGAGACGTGAGGACCGGTATGAAGACCACGAGCAAGTGAAAGCACAAGTGCGTGAGTGAAAGCACACAAACATGCACACACATACACACACACGCATAAGGTGAGATCAAAGAGAGAAACAATGGAAAGCTTCGATTGCAAAAGAGTTCTCTTACAAAAGCTCTATTCTCTAAACAAGCTAACCTCAAAAATGAGCTTTCTAGCTCTTTTTATAGTTTTTAGACTAGTTTTGGCCCTGTCCAGACCTAGTGTCCGGCCTAGTTAAAAATTAGGTTCCATGGCTTATTTGAGGGCTCAAACGAAGTCTAAAAATTATGAAAATTGGTAGGATGATACTTCTAATACTCCTCAAGCTCAAGGACTCCTTGGCTTGAACAAAATGGAGTTACTAAAAATAGAAAATGGTATTTACAATGGTTTTTAGTGATGAAAATCACTATTGTTGTAGGGGATTCTTCTGCAAATTTGACATACACTTCTTGGAGCTCCCTACTTGCTCCCTTTCCTTGTGTGTCCACCTTTTGATGTGCTTCCATACTTTGTCCTTGACTTTGAGCTTCAACACATAGCTTCCTCTATTGTATCCTCTTCCTCTTTGATTCTTGGAATTCCTAAAGCGATTTTCAGTTGTATGATTAGTTAATCCACAAATAGAACATGAGTTGGAGTCTTCGGATCTCCTCCTGCCTTGTCTACCTCCTCTTCCTCTACCTCTGCCATGTCTTCCTCTACTTGCATAGTTAACTTGATATGTACCTGCTTCATCATCCACTTTCTTTGACTTTCCTTTGTTATCTTTGGACTTGCTTTTATCAGTGTATAAAGCTGAAGATTGATTACCTTTAGAGCTTTCTCCATTTTTGATAAGTTTTGCCTCTTGAGTAAGTAGTTGTCCAATGAGTGTATTGAAATCAGGTACATGCATGTCCATGTACAAATCCATAGATGTGGTGAATGCTTCCCACTTGTCATCTGCCTTCAAGCCATTGATGACCTGCCTTACAATTTGCTCTTCATCTATTACCTCTCCAATGCTTCCCAACTGATTCGCTATGTCCTTGAGCTTTGTGACAAAATCAGTCACATTTTGTTTGGGATCCTTCTTGAGAGTTGTGAAATCCAGCCATAGTTGATGCTTCCTAGCTTTGGTACTTGAAGAGAAGAAGGGTTCAAGTGCATCCCACACTTCCTGATATATCTTACAACTTCTAATGTGAGGCAACAAAAAATCTGAGATAGAGTTGAGGAGATAAGACCTTGCAAGTGCATCCTTGGAGCACCATGTGCTCAATCTTTCTTGCTCTTCTTGTGTTGGTTGACTTTTGTTCCTGATAGTAGAATTTACTATCTAATCTGCTCATATGTTTTCATTATTGCCATCATTTTGGTAAGACATCAATATAGTCTCATCTTCATTATCCTTATTGATTTCATTTATTTCTTCTATTGTTAAATCTGTGTTCTCATGAGTCACATCATCTATTGATGGATTAATATGGATTTCTGGTAATTCCTCTTCCTCATCAGTAGAATCATCATGTAGAGAATTATCCTCTTCATCAAAAAGATTAGTATCATTATCACATATAATGATTCTAATTTCTCTTTCAGATGTTGATGTCTCAATATCTGATGTGGAATCATCAACAGGACTTTCTTCGATCTCTCTAACAATAAATTGTTCAAACAATGACCTACCTCTAGGTTGAACATGAATGACTTGCCACCAAGAGTGAGCATCTGGGTTTTTAAAAAAAATGCTTGTTCAATATGCCTAGGAAGAATATGGTTCTTTAGTGGATCACATTTCCTTGGAAGAATCAATTGCCCAAAACCCAGATAATTCCTTTCTTAATGTGGAATTACTACCTTTATACTCGGCTCGAAACCAGTCAACCTTCAAAATGACCTATCAAAATATAGAAAAACAAAAACCCATTATTAGATGCTTAAAAAAATAACTAACTCTATCATAAAAAAAATAAACTTTTTTCTACCTATTTGAATGGACGAAATGAAATTTCGTAGATACCAACAATAGTTCCTACATAACCAAGCTCGCCATCTATAAGGTTTATGTCTTTTGAGCTAGCACGTGATAGTTGCTTGAAAGAAGTAAGAATACTAGAATCCTCTGTTTTACGTAAAGAATCAATGGCTTTGATTCTAATATGTTGTCCAAAAGCCCACATATTAGTGAACATTCGAGCCTGCAAAAGAAATTCGATTAGTAAATAGAAACTAATATACATATATAAAAAATAAAATATTATTAAAATAAAATTACCTTTCATTCACAACCTATCATTAACTCTCTCTGCTCATCTGAGATTTCTTCATTATTTATGTTGGCACGTTGCAAATGACTATATAGCCAATCCGTGAAAGAAGATATATCTGTAATATCATTGTTGGTGCAGACCAATCACCAATTGAAGGCTTGGAAGGTTAAAGAGTGAAGGAAGGATCAACTATTGAAGCTTGGAAGAAAGACACATTCAGAGTATATGAGAAGTGTACACATATGTACATTAGTCTAGTCATAGTGACTTAGATCTTTGTTTGAGTAAGAATCTTGTACAAATTATCTATAAATACTTTTGGAAAATGTCGGGCAAATAGAGCAGAAGAAGATTAGAGAATAGGGAGAGAGAAGTTTGTGTCATTAGACTCATTGAAAGTGAGTGAATCATCCATCCTCACTTGTATGTAAATTTTCTGAAGAAATCGAGAAACTTGCGCCCGATGTTTCTGCGTCTGCTCCGTCTGTGTTTGATCAATTGAGAAATCCTTTTGAGGATATCTAAGTTGTTAGTTAATGAGCCTGTGACCTGAGTTTCAGAGTCTAATTGAAAACAGGCTAGGAGAATTGTAAGTAGGAACATTCATATGTGTTGAATGTTCACAGTTCTCTGAAACTGGCGCACATTTCGAGTTGAAAGAAATGAGTAGTGCTCAGTGCACAGTGTAAAGTTTTACACATATGATAGCTCAAAATCTAAGTTGAGAGATAAGCTATCTACAGCTAAAAGCATTTTGTAAAACGGGTTCGACATTGTGAGAACCAAAGTTAAGAAGTTAGGGGTGTCAAATTGACTTCTCAGAAGTACAGATTTGGACATAGGTAACTTGTGAAGTTGATTTCTCAAGTTATACTAAACTTTTTTGAGATTTTTAACTTGGAGAAGATGCGCAATCTCTAGGAGATGATTCGTACAAAGTTTCATCAAAAACTTTACACGTTTGATAGGTCAATGTGAAGAAATAGTGCAGCAGACTTTTCTGTGTTTTATCTTCTTCACAGATTTTCTCAATTTTGATAATTTGGAGATTGGACCTCTAATTTAGTGAAGGTTTTGACTTACTCTTGGTATAGAGGTGCTCTAATCACAAGAGTAGGTTGTTCTTTTGGAGATTAACACTCTCCATCAGTGGTATCAGAGCAGGAGACATCAAATCAAGGAAAGGAGGATCCCGACTGCTGCAGATTCAAGAAATTCAACACTTGAAGTACTAAGAAGTGAAAGCTTGGAGTCAAAAGCCTGAGGAGAAGACTATTCGACATCAAGAAAGGCAAAAGGAGTTTAATTTGAAGTAAAGGTACATACATTGTTTGTAAAGCTTGAAGATTTCAATACACAGGTGGATACAAGATGGGAGATGCTCTACAGATAGAGAAATTGGATAGGGAAAACTATCCTGCATGGTCAATGAGGATGGAAGCTCATCTTATGAGCAAAGATTTAATTGGTTACATCACAGGAGAAGAAGAGAAGCCAGAGTTCAGAGATCCTAGTGTTCCAACTAGGGAAGAGTTAGCAGATCTGAAAAATTGGATGAAGAAAGATGCTCAAGCTAGGAGCATTATCTATATGGGAGTCAATGATTACTTGTTACCTCATATTAGAGGTCTTGAAAGTGCAACTGACATATGGAATGCTTTGGAGGAGCATTTCCAGAACACTACAAAGTCAAGGAAGGCATCCTTATGGGCAGAGTTTACTACCTTCAAGAAGAAGGCCTCTCAATCCATCTCAGACTATGTAACAAGGATGAAAGATATTGCAGATGCTTTAGGAGCTGTTGATGAAGACATTGAGGAAGATAAATTGGTAAGGCAAATCCTTACAGGGTTGAGAGGTGATGACAAATGGAAGCCATTTATTTTGTCTACAGAATTATCACTTGACCATTTCACTCCTGATTTAAATCAATTGTTAGGTCATATGCTAACATTTGAGCAGGATGTTAAAGGAGATGGTGACAAGAGTACAGGTCATGCAATGTACTCAAAGGACAAGAAGAAGAATAGCAAAGGAAAGCAACAAGTAAATGAAGATGAAGGAACAACTACTCAAGCCAACTTCCTAAGAGGAAGAGGAGGTGGCAAAGGTAGAGGAAGAGGCAGGAACAATAAAGATGGAGGCAAAGCTTGCTGGATTTGTGGTAAGACAAATCACTTAGCTAATGATTGTTGGCATAATAATCAGAATAATGGTGGATATAATCAAAATTATAATTCAAGAGGAAGAGGTGGCAGAAATCAAAGAGGTAATTACAGAGGTAGAGGTGGAAGGAATTACTTTGGAAGAAATGCAGGTAGAGGATTCCAAAGTCAACAATACAATAACACCTACTACAATTATGCTTCAGATCAAAAGGAAGATTCAACATTGATAATGAATGCAACTTGTGAAAGGCAGAATGAAGATCAAAGAGTCTTCTACATTGACTCAGGGTGTAGCAATCACCTGAGTGGTAACATATCTTTGATGACTGATTTGGAGAGTAAAGTTTTTAATCATGTTGTTCAAACAGGTGACAACACAAAGCACAATGTGAAGTCAATTGGATCAGTGAAGGCCAAGGATGGAAGCACCTTATTGAGTAAGGTTTTGTATGTTCCTACAATCCCTAAGAATTTGATAAGTGTAGGTCAAATTGTTGAAAAGGGATATGAAGTAAGGTTCACTAATGATGGAGTATATGTGGAAGACCCTAGCCAAGGGTATAAACAGATTGTTTCAGGAAAAAAGGAAGGAAGATTATTTACATTGAAGATTCAAGGCAACATTGGTCATGCTATGTTCACATATGGAGGACATAAGATCTCTGAGTTAGATCTTTGGCACAAGAGGCTTGGACATTTCAATGAAAGAGGTATTAAAGATATGGTTAACAATGGTTCAGTGCTTGGATTGCCTAATGTTGCAGGTCAACATATGACATACAAATGTGAGGCATGTCAATTAGGTAAGGCTCATAAACATTCCTATTCCAAGCATGGTTTTATGTACTCAGAGAAGCTTGAGTTGGTACACACAGATGTGTGGGGACCATCAAAAGATTTCAGTATAAATGGATCAAGGTATTATGTGATCTATGTTGATGATGCTACTAGATGGATCACTATCTATGTGATCAAAGATAAGTCAGAAGTGTTTAATACATTTAAACACTATCATGCATATGCAGAAAGAATTACAGGTCATAAGTTGAAAAGACTAAGGTCAGATGGAGGGGGAGAGTATTTCTCTAATGAGTTCAGTGATTACTTATGGAATGCAGGTATAAAAAGGGAAGTTACTTGCAGGTACTCTCCTCAACAAAATGGTGTTGCAGAAAGGAGAAATAGAACAATTGTTGAGTTTGCAAGATCCATGATGAAGGAGAAAAATTGTCCTAATTATTTGTGGGCTGAGGCTGTAAATACAGCCACTTACTTGGTCAATAGGCTACCATGTAAAGCCTTGCAGGGTATGACACCATATGAGGCTTGGTGGGGTAAAAGACCTACCTTGGATCATTGCAGAGTTTTTGGGTGTGTGGCATATGCATATGTGCCATCACAATTAAGACACAAGTTGGAGCCTAAAGCTGAAAAATATGTTTTCATTGGCTATGATGATAAGCAGATGGGCTATAGATTGTGGAGTCCATCTACAAAGCAATTTATGGTTTCTAAAGATGTTACATTTGATGAACAAAGCACTTGGTATGCAGGTACAATCAACATCAATACAGGTGATGAAGAAGAAGTGAGTCAAAGAAAAGGTAAATCAAAAGTTCAGATATTTGATGAGCAAGAGAATAATGAAGTGCAGGTTGAAGTGGAAGAGACACCAAGATTTGATCCTGAATGTGAAGAGCCAGAAACCTCAAGGAGTGGAGAACTCAGAAGGTCATCAAGAAATAGGTGGCAACCTATAAGGTATAGTTATGATACTTCATTTCTAGCCACAAAAGATTATGCTTATATGGTGAATACAGATGAAGACCCTTCTACATATGAAGAGGCAAAAGGTAAGGAAAAATGGGAGAGTGCTATGCAGGAGGAATATGATGCACTATTGGAAAATCAAACTTGGGATTTGGTTCCAAAACCAAATAGTCAGAAGATTATTGGATGCAAGTGGGTCTACAAGACAAAAAGGTTTGCAGATGGAAGTGTGTCTAGATACAAAGCTAGACTTGTTGTCAAAGGCTTTGCTCAAACATATGGTATTGATTATGATGAGACCTATAGTCCTGTGGCAAAGATGACAACTATAAGGACACTTATTGCTATTGCTGCATGTAAAGGTTGGAAGCTATGTCAACTTGATGTGAAGAATGCTTTTTTGAATGGTTACATTTCAGATGATGTATTCATGGAGCAACCTCAAGGGTTCAGAGATATAAAGTATCCAGATCATGTGTGTAAGCTCAAGAGAGCTTTGTATGGCTTGAAGCAGGCCCCAAGGGCATGGAACTATAGACTTGTGAAGTTCCTAAAGGAACTTGGTTTTCAGGTGTCTAAAGTAGATAGTAGCTTGCTTGTCAAAGCAAGTGAAAATGGTTTCATATACATGTGCATATATGTTGATGATATAATCCTTACAGGTACAGATGAAGAAGGAATACAAAGACTCAAGAGGCAAATGGAAAAGGAGTTCAAGATAAGTGACTTGGGAGACTTGTCATATTTCTTGGGCATGGAGATTACATATACTCAACATGGAGTATTTGTGACCCAAGAAAGGTATTTGAAGAACTTGTTAATCAAGTTTAAAATGGATGATTGCAGGGTAGCACCTACACCAATGGAGATGAATCACAAATTGAGTAAGTATGGAGGTGAAGAATTCAAGGACATGAGACAATATCAGAGTTTGGTTGGTAGCCTTATCTATGCTACTCTAACTAGACCTGATTTATCATATGCAGTAGGGGTTTTGTCTCAATTTATGCATTGCCCAAGGAAAGAACATTGGATTGCAGGACAAAGGGTGTTGAGGTACATTAAGGGTACACTCAATGAAGGTTTGTATTATGGGTTTACCTCAGATACAAATATCAAAATTTATAGTGATGCAGATTGGGCAGGTAATCCAGATGATAGAAGATCAACCTATGGATACATGTGTTATGTGGGAGATAAGTTAATCTCATGGTGTTCTAAGAAGCAACATACAGTTGCTTTGTCTTCTACAGAAGCAGAGTATAAAGGCATGGTTGAAGCTGCAAAGGAAGTAATTTGGGTCAAGACATTGATGAAGAGTTTTGACATTATGCATGGGGTACCAATTATATATGGAGATAACATGAGTTCATTGTATTTAGCTGCTAATCCTGTTTTTCATGCCAGGACCAAACACATTGAGATTCAGTATCACTTTCTAAGAGAGAAGGTGATGGATAAAGAGATTGAAGTAATCCATACTTCAACAAAAGACCAGATAGCTGATATGCTTACAAAAGGCTTGGATGGACCAAAGTTACAAAGGTTCAAAGACATGGCAGGTATAAAGAAGATAATGAAGACCTCAATTGATGATTGAGGGGGAGCTGTTGGTGCAGACCAATCACCAATTGAAGGCTTGGAAGGTTAAAGAGTGAAGGAAGGATCAACTATTGAAGCTTGGAAGAAAGACACATTCAGAGTATATGAGAAGTGTACACATATGTACATTAGTCTAGTCATAGTGACTTAGATCTTTGTTTGAGTAAGAATCTTGTACAAATTATCTATAAATACTTTTGGAAAATGTCGGGCAAATAGAGCAGAAGAAGATTAGAGAATAGGGAGAGAGAAGTTTGTGTCATTAGACTCATTGAAAGTGAGTGAATCATCCATCCTCACTTGTATGTAAATTTTCTGAAGAAATCGAGAAACTTGCGCCCGATGTTTCTGCGTCTGCTCCGTCTGTGTTTGATCAATTGAGAAATCCTTTTGAGGATATCTAAGTTGTTAGTTAATGAGCCTGTGACCTGAGTTTCAGAGTCTAATTGAAAACAGGCTAGGAGAATTGTAAGTAGGAACATTCATATGTGTTGAATGTTCACAGTTCTCTGAAACTGGCGCACATTTCGAGTTGAAAGAAATGAGTAGTGCTCAGTGCACAGTGTAAAGTTTTACACATATGATAGCTCAAAATCTAAGTTGAGAGATAAGCTATCTACAGCTAAAAGCATTTTGTAAAACGGGTTCGACATTGTGAGAACCAAAGTTAAGAAGTTAGGGGTGTCAAATTGACTTCTCAGAAGTACAGATTTGGACATAGGTAACTTGTGAAGTTGATTTCTCAAGTTATACTAAACTTTTTTGAGATTTTTAACTTGGAGAAGATGCGCAATCTCTAGGAGATGATTCGTACAAAGTTTCATCAAAAACTTTACACGTTTGATAGGTCAATGTGAAGAAATAGTGCAGCAGACTTTTCTGTGTTTTATCTTCTTCACAGATTTTCTCAATTTTGATAATTTGGAGATTGGACCTCTAATTTAGTGAAGGTTTTGACTTACTCTTGGTATAGAGGTGCTCTAATCACAAGAGTAGGTTGTTCTTTTGGAGATTAACACTCTCCATCAATCATTATTATCGAGATTACGTCTATATCTTTTGTTTTTTCGCCTTTTACTTCGGAGATTTTGAAGTTCCTCTTCGTACTCACTAGAGAATGCTTGCATGCATTCGCTATTATATGCTACAAAAGTAGAAACATCATTTTTTTCTTGAAATGTAAATAAGAATGGAACTCCCTTACCTGATAATACCTCATCTATTGTTTTTGAAAAAGACTTGTTGGTCCATGCACGTGGAGCTTCTTCATGAACTCTTTCAAGGTACTCACTAATGTAATACATGCACTCTTCAAGCATCCAACCATTTGCCATGGATCCTTCTGGTTTTGCTCTTTGTCACATATAACCTTTTAATATTCCCATAAATCTCTCAACCCAAAACATCCATCGAGTGTTGACAACACATGCAATCTCTATTTCATCTACAAGATGGACTAATAAATGAACCTGAATATCAAAAAATGAAGTAGGAAGTTCTTTCTCCATCAAACATAGTAGCTCTTTGCATTCACGTTTTTTTTTTTGGGATCGAGTTTTTGTCGATCTCTTTAGATGTAATCCACCTATAAATATCATTAAAAAATTATAAAGAAGTTAATTCAAAAATAAAAGATATCCAATATTCATACATATTAAATATAAAAGTATCATAATTACCTTATAAGTGATCCAAGACGATAGATCACATCTCATACTCCTTTCGTTGTACATCCATTGATAACCAAAGGTAAAATATGTTTTTCAAAAAGTTATGCCGGTCATGGGTCTTTAACCTAGATAAGCTCTTATCATCCATAGTAAACATGTTTTGAAAAGATGCTCCATATCTTGTAGGAGTCTTAATCAATTGAATTCTATTGTTGATAGTCTGTATCTTTTTTCTGTAAGCACCCAAGGAGCAGGTGCATAAGTCGTTTCCTGTCAGTGTCCATCAAAAACTGGCCATAACTTTGGTTTTGATTTTTGATCTTTCAAATCATTCCTTGATGCTATGGTATCTTTTAGTCCAAGAAGATGCTGCCATAGTGAATAACCAATATTCTTGAATATATGCATAGGATCAAGAAGATGACATACTTTTAACTCTTTCCAATACTCCACAGAATACCATATTGATATGTTCTCTGCGAGTGCCAATTTTCCTTTACCTCTCTTCACATACTCATTATGTTCATCATCACTAAAGATTTCTTATTCAAGACATATCAGAGTCCATCTGTCCATTTTTATACCAATCCATAGGCGTCATAGGTTTTGGACACTGACTTGTTTCAAGCGTTCCATTAAAATGTATCGCTTATCTTTTAGATCTTAATGGATGATGAACATGCAAGAATTGTCGATGTCAAAGATAAATATTTTTATTGAGATTCTTACTATAGATTTATCTCAACCAATCACAAAAATATGGACAAGCTTTATAACCCTTAGTAGATACTACTGCATCATGAAAACGATAAAAATATAATTGGATTAAATCATATTTATTTACATGCATATTGAATAGAAAAATTACATCAATACTTGAACAAACACCATATCCTGGAAAGTCGTGAATAGTCCAAGCCACAATACCACGAACCGTAATATGTCCTTCATTGATGCTTTTCGATACATCAATGACATTAATACCTCTCCATAACGCTTGGATATCGTCAATGAGAGGAGCAATATATATATTCATATCTTTAACTTGTCTTTTGCTTGGGATTAAAAGTGAAAGCATTAAATGTTCCTTTTTAATGCTAAGATATGGCAGAAGATTGTAGTTTATGACTACCACTGGCCATGTTGACCATTTACTCGATTTCATGGAGGATGGATTAACCCCATCTAATGCAACTCCTAACTTTAGATTATGTGGATTTTGTGCAAATTCAGGCCATGTAGAATCAATATGCTGAAAAGTAACATTATCATGAGGAATTCTGATTATTCCATGAGTACTTTTATGATCATGTCCCCATGTCAAAAGCTTTGATAATTCGGGGCTTTGAAACATATGTCTAATCCATGGAGCCAATGCAAAATGTCTCAATACCTTTTTTGGGATTTTACCTTCTTCACCCTTATATCAAAACATATGTGTCAAGGAGATTCTAAAGGTTGGGTGGACAATTCTAAAGGCTAGATGGACAAAACATCTGCATTCGATACAGGTATGTATAATTTGACCTTACTCTCATAACATGTGTATGTGTGTATATGTGTGTGTATGTTTATATGTGTGTATACATTCATGTATATTATGTGTATGTTTATATATGCATATATATATATATATATATATATATATATATATATATATATATATAAAATTAAAATTATACCTTAATAGTGTCGAAACATATACATGACTCCATCCAAAACAATTTTGAAGATGGAGAATAAGTAAGCTCACACTTAGTCGTGTCAAACGACTTCCTTCATGTACATGCTTTAGACATTCCTCTCGAAGATATTTCTCATTTTTAGAAATATCAATGCTCTCACTGTCATTTTGATAACGATCCTCAATAAAATCTGCCATGCCATCATCTTCATCATTGTCACACAAATCTTGTACTTTATCTTCTTTTGAATATAGATCTTTCAACCTTGCATATTCCACAGGATCACTTTTGCGTAGCCTCCTCATATAAGCATCTGATAAATGAGGTCTTACTGGCAATTATGAATGGTGTGGAGGAATATCATCAACATCATACATTGGAATCTACACATATAAATAAAATTCATTAGTATTCCATAAATGAATAAAAAAATAAACTTTAAACATAAAATTAAATATATAAGTTATTAAATATGGATAGAAAAATTTTTTTCTCTCTAGTTAAAAGGTGCTCTTGGAGGTATACGCCATCCATAATTCACTAATAGTTCATCACCTGTATGTAATGTAGTAATAGCATTGACAACTATGTATCTTGATACATCTCTACTCATGTATGGTGATTCATGATTATTTTCATGCTCCTCAAATGTGCAATTAGTCCTTGAACTATTATGTAACCCTCGACTACTATTTATTAAACCTGCTATATTTCCATGTGTGTAAGTTCTTCCATCAATATATAATCTTTCATTTTTTGCATGTAAAATCCTTCTACTAGTAAGGGATGTTGTGTTCAAGCATATTCCATAAGTACTCATGCTTTGAACATAACGTGAAAGTCGATGCCGATCTCCCCATCCATATATAGGACCACAAAATGACATAAGAGTGACTTCAGAGTTTGGAGGCACATACAAATCCTCTACAAAAAAGAGACCATGACCAGCATTAGTAATAGTGGATGGAGCGATCATATAGCGATTACCCCAAAAGTTGAAAACCTCCCTATCTAAAGGAAGTGGTCCTCTATTGCATCCTGCATATCTTCTTCTATCATATGTTTGTACTAGAGAACGATCATGAGCTGGCAATGGATAATCTCTAGCCGTTTCAGTCTCTAAACCACGAGGTAGAGGATTTCTAGAAACCTCTACTTGTAATTGATGAACAACAAGTCCATGACATGTATGAGGTATATTAACATTATGAGAAAAATTATCATCATCATCATCATCAAGCAAGTATTCCTGTATATCAACAGTAATTTGATTTTGTATATGTTTTTAAATAAAATAATGACATTATTTATATAAAAAATACATACCCAAGCATTATCGCGTTGACCAGGTGATGGTGCATGCTCAAAAGTACCATACTCTCCCTCATGTTCAATACATTCCAATCATGGTCTTCAATACATGCCATAACAAGAGTTACACCAACATATAATATGCTCTTGACAGAAAAATTCATCATAATTCCTATCGGAGGACACATGTGAAGTCGTTGCATGGGTAGGAGGTGGTGGAGTACCCTTTGATTGATCAAAATCTGATTATAATAAGAAACAAAAAAATATATAAGTTATGTATCCATCAAATATATTTAAAATTAAATGTTTGATATACTTACAGTATATAGTCGTTGCACGATGAGGAGACGGTGGTGGAGTTCCATTTGATTAATCAAAATCTACAAATAATGGTATTTCATATTAATAATCTCATTATTTACATACATGAAAAATTCACATATACATATTTACACATACACACATATTCACATATACACATTTACACATACACACATATTCACATATACACAAATACACATTATTGTGGGATAAATGCATGTATTTTGTATGAATGTGTATATGCATGCTCATGTGTGTACGTATATATGTGGATATGTATATGTGTGTTTATGTTATATGTATGTATATGTATATATGTATGAATATATGTATGCGTATATGTTTGCATGTATATGTGTATGTGGGTATGTGTATGTGTATGTGTGTGTATATATGTGTATGTATTCTAATTTTTTTTTCTGTTTGAGATTGAATTAACATGAGATATTGTATGGTGGAAAAAATAACAAGCGACCTAACATACCACCTGAGACGTGGCAGTTTTTTCGTAGACAGCTACATCTTCAGGAGTCATTTCCTCAGTAGAAGGTATACAAATTAATAGTTTATATTTATAATTTTCATATATTTAAGTAATTTTTTACATTTAATTTATGTATTTTTTTTTCTTAAATAAACAGGCTGCTGCAAAGAAGAGAGTGGAGTCGGGCCACACATCGCACCTAGGCCAAATGGGCCATGATGGTTTTGTAGCTACATTTGTAAGTATATGTGTTATTGTGAGTATATTTTTTATTTTAGTTAAAATGCAAGCAACTAATCTTTTTTATTCGTTTCAATGCAACGAAAGGATTATGGCCGATATCCTACGAAACATGAGATGTATGCTACACATTTTGGATATCTGCATTTGAGCGAGTATATGCGAGATCATCCGGATGCCTTTGTGAGTATTATTAAGTTTTATATAATTATTTTATTTTTATGAATGGTTTAATTGTTTTACTTATTTATGTTTGTTATATGTAATACAAGAGTATTATGGAGAGGAAGATATGAATGAGGTGGAGAGACAGACACAAGAGGGACGATCTCGATCGTCACAGGGTGATCATGATGATGAGGATGAGGATGATCAGGATGATCATGACACTGCTGCTACTGATGATGATCATGATTATGATGATTAGGATTCTAATTGATTATGACATTGGATTATATGTATTTACATTGATATATATATATATATATATATATATATATATATATATATTTCATTTCAGTTATGTTTTGAATTGTGTGTATGGTATTAAGTAATGAAGAGCTTTGTTCTATTGATTGTTATTATTGTTTATATTGAGCATGTGTTTTAATACTTTAATTATATAATTCATTCATATGTGTTTACGTAAGTGTATATGTATGTGTGTGTATATGTATGTAGAAGATGTTTATTGGAGCTTTTCAAGGTGTGAAATGAAGGCTCGGAAAAATTTAAACCTCCATGGCAGTAGGCTCACCTTGAAAAGGGCTGTTGGAACTGAAGGACTCACGAGGCAAGGAAGCGTACGAAGGGAGTCAAAGAGAAGAGAAAGCACAAGCAGACAAAGCATTCGACGCAGATCTGGCAGATAGGCCCTTCAATTTTTTTCCAAATCAACATCTCTATAACAGTGATTCTTATCACTAACCATCATTGTAAATACCATTTCATATTTTTGTAGCTCCATTTTGTGCAAGCCAAGGAGTCCTTGAGCTTGAGGAGCCTTAGAAGTACCCACCTATCAATTTTCGTATTTTTCAGACTCCGTTTAAGCCCTCAAATAGGCCCTGGAACCTAATTTTTAACTAGGCCGGACACTAGGTCTGGACAGGGCCAAAACCTAGTCAAAAACTATAAATAGAGCTAGAGAGCTCATTTTTGAGGTTAGATTGTAATAGATTTGAACTTGTAAGAGCTTTTTAAAAGTAATCTACGAACTCCATTGCTTCTCACTCTTTGTCTTGCCGTGTGTGCGCGTGTGTGTGTATGTGTGTGCATGTTTGTGTGCTTCTCACTCACGCACTTGTGCCTTCACTTGCTCGAGGTCTTCATACCATCCTCACATCTTCCCCGATTGACATTAAAGGAGGTGCTACTCATCACTGAGCTACACCAAATTTTGGCGCCGTTGCCGGGGATCGAGCTTTGAGGACGAGCGTGTGATGGTAAGACATAGATTTGAGACGTTGGCGTTGTAGGTAATTTCTTCACTCTTCTTATTTTTCTTTTTCTTACCTCATCATCATCATCATCATCACCATCTCCCACCTCCATCCCCATCATCGCGAAATTTTTCAGTTTTTTGACCATATCACCTTCTCCACCTCATTTCCCTCATTCCACTTGTGAGAGAGAGCGAGAGAGTAATATTGTGTGCAGTGCTTTTGCATGTTTGTTGAGTTTTCTTGCAGGATCCAGCCGTATCATCCCCTCCAGCACGCTGCACAGGTACGGAAAACTCAGAAACTGTCTGTGTGTCGCCGACCTCTGTCGATCGCGATTGACAGAAAAAACGCCCATTTGGTAAAATAAAGTGCACCACCATAATCTACATGATGAGCACATTCTAAATCACTAAAAACAGTTGAAAAATTCCGTGTTTCTCTGTCAATCGTGATTGACACCGTCGATCGCGATCGACAGCCACGATCAACAAACCTTGTCAATCGCGACCGACAGACCTGTCGATCGCGATCGACAGACCCCACGACCGATTGACTTCCACGTAGGACCCTGTCGATCGCGATTGACACCGTCGATCGCGATTGACAGCCACGACCGACACCTCTGTCAGTCGCGATTGACACTGTCGATCGCGACCGAGTGAATTTCAACAATTGATTGACTTTTTCGCGTAGCCACGTGTCCATCGCGACGGACACATTCCCGATTGACTGAAATTTTGGCGGAAATCCCGGAAAAGTGTCGATCGCGATTGACACCGTTGATCGCGATTGACAGGACCCACGACCGACTCTGTCGATCGCGATTGACACTATCAATCGCGACTGATGTGTCGATCGCGACCGACAGGCCCCGACGGATACCTCTGTCAATCGCAATTGACAGACCTGTCGATCACGATTGACAGGCTTTTCGGCCAAAATTTTAGGGTTAATTTTTCCAAGTCCTTGGGGAGTTTTGGGCATAATTAGAGAGTCATTAGTGA
Organism: Ceratopteris richardii; assembly: GCA_020310875.1. Classification (NCBI taxonomy): domain Eukaryota; kingdom Viridiplantae; phylum Streptophyta; class Polypodiopsida; order Polypodiales; family Pteridaceae; genus Ceratopteris; species Ceratopteris richardii. The sequence goes on along the minus strand of CM035427.1, from coordinate 174,180,480 downwards.
TTTGTGAGGTCCCCACACATGTGTTTTTGAGAAAAATCTTGTGATCTGTTAGCCTGTTTGAACCCTGTTTTAATCCCTGAAACTTGAACTGACATAACTTTCTCATACGAAATCCGTTTGCTGTGATTCTTGTTTTGTTGGAAAGCTCGTGGGGAGTACAACCAAAACTTCCACTGGTTATGTGAAAATTAATATCAGGATTATTAGATAGGGTATTTTGAAGTTTACCATACCCCGAGGTAGGAAAACTGAGGGATCCTTGGGATTGTTTTCCATAAAGGCAAAGGATAATTTGGTCTGTGAGTTACATGCATGAAAGTGGTCTATTGTGTCATTTGAATCTAAGTCTTGAGCTAACCGTGGGACTTTTACAGGTCCAGTAAGAGCACTTGAGGGCATTCTAAGCAAGAGTAAGTGGAAGCTTGGGAACACGCGTCTTGGGCACACCAGGGCAACAACATAAGGAAAGAAACTCAAGGTTGGAAAATCCTCAACACCCTCTATCAATTCGTAGCTTAGGCTAATTGCGAAAAGTGCTAAGAGTAAGTCAGGGCAACGATAGGCATCAATCAAGTTGAAGACTACCTATGCACTCAAGTTCAAGATTAAACATAATCTCTTCGTGATGCGATAACCTTAAAGGAAAGAATCTAACGTGGAATGATCAACTTACAGTGCGAAAATTCACTCAAATATTCCTAACGACGTGATTTCTAACAAGAGCATAAACACAGTAACCACTAAAAAGAATCAAGTAACTGATACAAAAGAACTCAGCAACGAGGTTGTACTTGGGCAAATTTGGGCTATTCAATTAGGCTTATGAACCTTAGATCAGGGCGACATCTGGGGAGAGATAGACAAAGTCTTAGGTCTTCAGAGGCTAGTGTCAACCACACTGCTAGGTCTTGGGCCCAGCAGTTGAGCCACCACTCATACTACTCTAGCTTTGAGACCACTGAATCAAAAATGTCTCAAGGCATGGACAGACCTACGGGAAGTTCAGGAGTGCCATACTTGCACAGGGTAGAAGGCCCTTACAAAACGTAGTTGGAATACCTTAAGACCAACCGATTAGGTGCTAGCATCTATGAGGACGGCCTAGGAAGATATGTAGTACAGATTAAGAATCCTGACCAATCTATTGGACTAGAGCGCCCAGCTGTCAAGTTCGAAAATGGAGCATACTTAGACAAGGAAGGGACAATATATGTAGTCACCAGTCATCCAGATAGGACTGATGAATTTGGGAATGAGATCCCAGGAACGGACTTAGGTGACCTAGAGCAAGGAAACATGAGTGAAGAACCGAGGACCTCCCGAGGCAAATCTGTTCTCACTAGGATTATCACACCAGAGTGGATCCCCCAAGATAATAAGAGCATAGATCTGTTTCTGAACCGAGAAACTGACGAAGCCTTTTGGAGGTATAAATCTGATCGGCCGATTGATATAGGAACAATCATGATCTATGAGTTTAAGGATCCTGATAGCCCAGGCAAAGTGACCTACTTAGATCACGCTTCAGAGAGGATCTTTGTGGTGACAGAAAATGATAGGCATGCTTACACTTGGAAAGGTGAATTTATTTTCCCCCAACCAAGATCGAATGTGTCCTATGGTCACCCTAGAGCGGGAACATCCCAAGCTCATGGAACTCAAAGAGACCGAAGTAGAGATAGGCCAGAAGTAAGCTTTGCCAACCCAGGGGGCAGAGAAAGAACGAGGACGGAAACAAATAGAGTAGAGCCTGAGGTACTTAGAGCTCACAGGAATCAAAGAAATGCAGATGAGTTCCCTCTACCACGACCTAGAGAGCACACAAGGACTTTGAGACCGACTCAGCTAGTTAAGTCCATGAAGAATTACTTCGATGGCACAGGAGACCCATACGATCATGTGGCCGAGTTTAGGCAAGTCTTGAGGGCTAAACAAGTTGAAGATCTATTCACGCAGTACAATGCCTTTGGTCTAACCCTTAGGAACATAGCCCTTACGTGGTTCCAACCATTGAATGAGAGACAGTTCAGGAGCATAGACCAACTCCTAGAGGCTTTCATTATTGAATTCTCTAAGAGTGGCATAAGACATAATACCTCCTCATTGATTCACAGCTTCAAGCAAACCCCTCAAGAGACTGTGAGACTTGCAGGAAGAAGATTTAGGCAATATCTTGAAAGATGCCCTGTTTCAGAGCTCCCCACACCAGCTAAGCAAGTGGCTTTATTCTTGGATGGATTGCTAAGTACAAAGTTGAGATCCTATGTGTACTTGAAGGACCCTCGGACCATAGAAGAGTGTGTACGCATGTGCATTGACATTGAGGATAACCTAGGGGAGGAGTTAGAGCTATCCAAAATATACAAAGATTCAGATAGTGCCTCTAGCCTCTTGTCCACGCAATCCACATCAATTGAGGAACTTGCAGAGAAAGTAGCTCGGAAACTAGGTGTCTCTAGCAAAAAAATTCCAAGGTTTGCCCCAGTAAAGAGGTGTTATACTTGCGGCGGTGACCATATGGCGAATGTATGTCCCATTATGGCTCAACCCCAAGTAAATCCTAGTAGCCAGTATTGCACCATAGAGCGGAGATACACAAATCATTCGGCACAAGACTGTCTATACAATAAGCAAGCGGTTAGGCCAACCTACCCTCAGCCATACCAACCAGGCAGATACCAGAGTCAATACCCACCACAACAGTATACTAGGCCTCAGCAAAATTACCAACCGCAATATCAGGCCCAACTGAGACCCCAGCCAGTGCTAGCACAACAACCACCTGCTCCTACTAATGTGATCCCGGTAAAATATGCAGTTGCAGAAGAGAACTTGAATAGAGCTATAGTCCCTGTCACACCATTAATTTCAGAAAGTGATCCCAGTGACCATAGCTTTGATTCTACACATATCGATAGTCCCCAGGCTTACTACATGCAATCTCCTGAACATGGTGAGTCCTACTACAGTGAGGAACCGTGTGAACCTAGTCGGGAGTCAGATTACACAAATGTCATGTACGCAAACCCCAACCCTAGATCCCAACCTAGGCAGGTAAGACCCCCATTCCCTAGAGGACCGTGCTACAGATGTCAAGGAGATCACCTCATTCGTGATTGCCCCTTACCTCCACCCACACAACCCTAGTCAGTGACAATTCAAGGCTTTTGCCAAGATTGTGGAAAGGAGCATCTCTTACGAGATTGTCCAAAGAACCCCAATAACATGCCAAAAATTACTCCTATCAATGTTATTGGGTTAGTAGTAGACTCTACAGGAAGTGTGACCTCCACTACACCAGTACAGGTAGTCACTAGAGCTCAGGCATTGCAGCAAAACCAAGGGGTAGGCTAGGAAAAGAGCCCAGATGTTAGTGAAACAGAGAGCATGACAAAGAAAAGGACTAGAGCTTGGAAAGATAGTCATGAAAGAATGAAAAGACAATGGGCAAAAAAGATGAGTGAACTCGAAGAAAGCCTCAGAGAAACAAAGGCCAGGATAACTGAACTCACATCTCAAACTCCCTCTCACACTACCCCACCACCACCATTCCCATCTCCATCCGACCCGCCACCTTCCAACTCGCCTCACCTAATCCCACCACCCCCTAGAGTAGGATCAGTCCTAGCCGATCCCACTCCCGAGGACCTAAACATGATGCTTAAAGCATATCAGGCCAGAATTCAAGATGGGCCAAACGTAACAGATCATGAAAAGTGTTACCCTAGAGCAGAACTAGAGCTAGAACGAACCAAAATTTGTGCTAAGATGGTGGAATTGGCTCAGACCATGTTTGAAGCCAGTCGCCTATTTAACATCTCTAGTTCAGCGAAGACACAGTTGCACTTTGATGGACTGTTAGAAAGAATAGAGAGGTTAATTGCACAATCAGAAAAGAAACCCGCCTCTCAACATAAGGACAAGGCAAGTGAAAGAGCAGGTCTTCCTGCCCAGGAAGCCTATGTGCCTGAAGCCTATGTGCCTAACTCTACGGAGCCAGACACATCATCTTCTATGAATTGATTCACACCAGAATTCCTACGAGAGATTCAAGAAGACAAATGGGCTAAAGAAAGTGAAGCCCCTCCTCCCATTGAACTGGTGGATGATGCACATGACCAATTCCCACAAGACATCCCATCCATTTATGAGGAGCAGGAGAGCACCCACTCTCAGGAAAGACTAGACTTTGAGTCTAACTCTTTACAAGAATTACCCCACTTCACGGGTCCATGGGAAGCTAAGTCCACGTATATGAGAGCACCCACTGTCATGGTACGAAATGAGGACTCAGTCATACCTAGGAACACAGAGGTAGTGAAAAACACTAAAGTACAATGCAACCTCACCTTAGAAGAGCTACTCAAAGTAAGGCCAGAGCTATGGAAACATGTAGCCAAACAAGTACCAGAGATAGCAAAACCTTGTTCCCAGGTAGGATCCCAGAGAATAGTGCTAGAAATACCATTGGACAAGATAGGAGAAATGAGCGAGGGCGAAGAGGGAAACACCTATCTTCCTATCACCCATCAAGGATACACCACCAAGGCCATTTTAGACTCAGGCGCAGGAGTTGCAATTGCTACCACTTCCCTATGGAAGCGTTGGGGCAAGCCAGCACTCAGGCCCACAAGGATGAAATTGCAGATGGCCGATGGACACATAGAGAGACCCTTAGGGCTGTTAGAAGGAATAACTCTCACCACGTGTGGTGTTGAGTTCGAGCATACCTTTGCCATATGTGATTTTAGCAAGAATCATGCCTATGAGATGATTTTGGGAAGACCATTTCTGCGACAGTTGCAAGTGGTACAAGATTGGGGGACCAATTCTTTGTATTTGCAACACTTGGGAGTCACTACCAAAGTGAATCTCAAAGATTTCTCTCATAGAGATGTGCCCCCTATTCAATGGAACCCCGTCCATAGAGCTAAAGATGATACTGAGTCCGTGCACTCCATAGGATCAGGATCCTCATGGATTCATGAAGACACTCATTTGTGGATGTGCAAAGTAGCAGTAGAAGAAGAGAAGAGGGAAAAAGCCAGAGAGCTAGGTGCGAAGGAAACACATAGACCCATTCAAGACCCAGCCTATGCACCTGTAGTATTTCCTGATGAAGAATTTGAACCCCATGGCTGGGCAGAAATCTTAGCAACAATGGATGTATCCATCAATGAAGAACAATGGACACCCCATTGTGATGAGGATGGCTATGACATTTCAGTCTTCTCCATAGAGCCAATCAGGGGAGAGGTAGTGTTAGAAGAGTGTGAACCTAGCCCTGATGCATTCGAGGATGCAAGTGACTCCGATCTAGAGTCAATCATCATGGACCCACCTTTTGCATCAGATGAAGAATACTTCTATGAAGTAGAATTTCAACCCCAGAGGCACGGAGAGCTTACAAATGATGTAAGGCTAGCCACACATGTAACTCCTAAGGAAGAAGGAAAGAAAAGAAAGAAGAGAGAAGTCACTCAAGAAGAGGAAGAATCTTTGTTTGAGGTCCCGGGAAATTTTAAGAAGTATGAGATAGATGACAGGAGAGTCATGATCAGAATGCCTAAACGAGAGGCGCGATCAGGGGAGGCCTATGATAACAAAGAAACCACCAAGAAAATTGTGGTGGCTCTGGAAGAAGGAGAGGAGAGATGCACGTACATAGGCCATGACCTGACAAAAGAGGAAGAACAGGAGCTAATAGCCTTGCTAAGAGAATATAGAGATGTATTCGCTTGGAGTTACAAGGATTTGAAAGGAGTAGACCCTGACATATGCTCACACACTATCCCCATGACCTCAGATGCCAAACCCTCTAAGCAAAAGCCATATACATATAATGATAATTATGCTGCTAAGATCAAAGAGGAGATAGATAGACTTGTTGAAGCTGGATTCATCTATGAAATTGAGCACACTGAGTGGGTATCCCCCATCGTAGTGGTGCCCAAGAAAAATGGAAAGCTGCGTGTATGCATTAACTTGATGAAGGTTAATGCAGCCACAATTCGAGATAACTATCCGCTTCCTATCACAGAGCATCTCTTAGAAAGAGTAGCAGGCAAAGAAGTGTACAGCTTCCTTGATGGATTTTCGGGCTACAATCAAGTAGCCATAGCTCCAGAAGATCAGCATAAGATGACTTTTGCCACAGAATGGGGCATTTTTGCTTTTAGAGTAATGCCATTTGGGCTTACCAACGCACCAGCAACCTTTCAAAGATTGATGTGCCATGTGTTTAAAGAGTTCCTGAGGAAGAACTTAGAAGTCTATGTGGATGATCTTTGTGCTCATTCCAACGTTAGACAAACCCATATTCCTGAACTCAAACAAATCTTTGACAAATGTAGAGAATATCAAGTCTGCCTGAACCCGGAAAAATGTGTTTTCATGGTTAGGCAAGGCAAGATTCTAGGACACATAGTGTCAAAGAATGGCATATCCACTGATGAAGAGAAAGTAAGAGCCATAGCAGAGTTACCTAGGCCAAGGAATGTCAAGGAAGTACAAGCTTTCATGGGGCATTGTGGTTATTACCGACGGTTTATACACATGTATGCCATCATAGCAAACCCTCTGTATGGACTTTTGACTAACTTTGAGTGGACTGATGAGTGTGAGAATTCCTTCCAGGAGCTTAAACGAAGATTATGCTCAGCACCAATCTTAACCACACTAGATTGGAATAAGCCTTTCCATGTTCATGTGGATGCATCCAATTATGACATTGGATGTGTGCTTGCACAACCTACTGGTGAAGGTAATATGGATCTTCCAATTGCCTATGCTAGTAGACAATTGAACGCTGCTGAACGGAACTATACAACCATCGAACGAGAAGGATTAGGCATGGTATATGCAGTTAAAAAGTTTAGACATTATTTGCTTGCAAATAAGTTTAAATTTTTTACTGACCATCAGGCACTACTATATCTCGTGAACAAGCCATGCAATACAAGTAGATTAGTAAGATGGTTTCTCTTACTAATGGAATATGACTTTGAGGTAGTGGTGAGAAAAGGCAGGACCCACTTGAGAGCAGACCATCTCTCTAGACTCACATCTGGAGAGGCCCCACAAGGAGTGTCAGATGACCTTCCTGATGCTTACTTGTTTAATTTGGAAGTGGTGCCACAGTGGGCTAAGCCATTAGTACCAGTACTGACCTACGGGCCTAATCACCCAGTCATAAACACTCAAGGTAGAGAAGTAGTGAAAGCCCAAAAGTACCACATCATGGCTGGAAGTATGTACAAGCACACAGATCAAGGGATCTTGGCTTGTTGTGTGGAAGAGGACGAGTACACTAAATGGTTGCAATTAGCACATGTAGGTGCATTAGAGCAACACTACTCAAAACAACGAACCCTACAGACACTAAGGAGACTCGGAGTGCATTGGCCTACTATGGAGGTTGATGTCCAAAAGTTGTGCAAGGAATGCCCAATCTGTTGCACTAAACCACCTATCGAACATGCCACTCTTTATCAAGTGTCCATAGTGCCAGATTGGAGTGAACCACTAGTATCCTTCCTGAGGACGAAAACATTCCCTCCAGACATGACTCTGGCTAGGAAAAGGAGTTTAGAACAAGAAGCCCGTGATTACTCACTCATTGGCGATAATCTATACAAGCGTGGTAAAGATGGTTATCTGAGACTTTGTGTTCATGAGAGTGAATATCTAAGCATTTTGGAAACTGCTCACCAAGGTGTAGCAAGAGGACACTTTGGACCAGATCGGGTGATCAAGGCAATACTATTTGCGGGCTTTTGGTGGCCGACCCTTCACATGGATGCACATACCTATGTGAAACGGTGTGATGTGTGTCAGAGAACTCAGTATCCTATACACAAAGATGAGATGCCACTGAAACCTATGATGGGTGGACGTGCATTCTCTAAGTGGGGAATAGACTTTGTAGGTCCTATTAATCCCGCAGCCAAGGGTTCACATGCTGAATACATCATTGTTTCCACAGACTATCTAACGAAATGGGTAGAGGTAAAAGCTACGACAAAGAATGACGCTCAGACAACTGCTAAATTCTTGTTTGAGAATGTATTCACAAGATACGGGCTACCTATAGAGCTAGTAAGTGACAGGGGCACTCACTTCTTGAATGAAGTTATTGAAAACCTGCTCCAAGAGTTCTTGGTAGTGCACAAGAAGTCTGCCCCCTATCACCCACAAGCTAATGGCCAGGCTGAGAGCACAAATAAGATCTTATGCAATGTGCTTACCAAATTGGTGAATAATAAATGCTCTGATTGGGACAAACAGCTACACCATGCTGTTTGGGCATACCGAGTGGCCTACAAAACGGTACTCCAAGCCACCCCCTTTCAAAGGTATTTGGCCAAAATGCAGTGCTACCATTGGACTTCTTAATACCTACATTAAAAGTAGCACAGGAGCATGAATGGAAGGGTCACGAACTCTCCTCTAGGATTTTTGACCTTGAACGATTAGGAGAAACAAGACTTAGGGCGGCTGCAGGGATATATGCAGCTAAGAAACGACAGAAGGCATACTTTGATGCCCACGTTAAGGATAAAGGTTTGAAGGCAGCCGACCTAGTACTAGTATACACTTTGAAACAACATGCGAGGAAACTAGAGAAAAGAGGCTACGGACCTATGATCATAAATAGGATCTCCACAAGTGGAGCAGTACAACTAGCCACTTTAGAGGGTGATGTTCTCTCGAGCTACATTAGCGGATGCAGAGTCAAGTTATATCAGGAACCTCTGACGGAAGATATGCTAAGTCGACTCAATACTGCTAAGAAATGCAAAGAAGAAGAAAAGCGAATTCGAGAAGAAGCCCAAGCAGAAGCTTTGGAACGCATACGGAGAATGAAGTTGAGAAGACAGGGTAGAGAGCAACCTAGGACGGATGCATATGCCGATCAAGGATATCATGTGGCTATGTGTGAAATTTCAGGTATCAGCTCTCATAGGATAATTGATTGACGTCCTTTTATAACCTTAGAGATAGGACAAGGAAAGGGTGCAATGACTGTAAGAGCCTTGATTGACTCAGGTGCAGCCACTAGTGCTATTAAACTTTCGTACTGTCAAAAGTTAAAATTAACCGTCAATCCTATAGAAGCATATCTCATAGGATTGGGAGGTGTGGAAACCCCTTGCATGGGCGAGGTGGAACTTCCCCTCTACATTCAAGACGAAGTAATGACAGTCAAAGTACTAGTGTGTCAAGATGAGGATCTCACTAAGCCTCTTGTCTTGGGTCAGGACTGGATCTATGATCATGCAGTCAACCTAAATCTAAGAAGTGGACTTCTTCAGGTATGGGTAAATCATAGTCGAATGACAATTGAATTGGAAAATGAGGCACTCAAGGAACTAGGTAAGGCACGAACTCCTGGTCCCTCCAGGGGTGCACATGAAGTTGACAATACTATTCTTGTCTACAACTGTATGATGCAGAAAGAGGATTGTCTCAACAATGGAGTCAAGGATAAGACGGCACTCCCCTCTTTTCCAAAGGCCAGAGGGATGCAGCAGTCAAAGGCAGATCACATACAGAGGAAGCAAAGTCCTACCTACACCGGCGGCCAAGAATAGGAGCAAATCAGAATGTTTCAGCCGTTGAAACAAGTATGGAGGCGGAAAGGCGAACACTCTGTTGCAACCAGGCCAACCCCACGGCCAAAACCTCTTATTAGTAGTCAACAACGCGGCACTAACAAGAATTCTTTCATAAATTCATCTGCGAAAGTAAAATCTATTTGGGTACCCCAGAAGTCGATGAAGGCCAGCCCACAATCACTACAAATCTGGGTACCTAAGGCTTGCTTGCGGGCTCAAATAGCTACACCAAGGCCACACCCTGTACAATATGTTTCACTCACTCGAACATCTGATGCCCAGTCTTACACATCACGCACAGAGACATATTCTTCCATGCGCACTAGTAGAATCACTGGTAAATGGGCCCCTAAAAAGCCTCATTTCCAAGCAGATACTCCCAACAAACTCTCCAAAGTCTCCACAAAGTCAAGATCAAAACCCATCCATTGCATTTGGCAACCTAAAACTTGTAATAAACCCCCAGATCTCAGTTGTAAATCCATGCCCACCTACTAACTACGTCATTCCCACACTACATCATTCCACCTAGCTCCTAGGTCGACCCAATTCCTAACTCCACACACAAGCAGCGAGCACGTAATAACCCACTAATCTCTCCCGAACCTCATGTTAATGTTGTAATGGGGAAAAAAACGGTTCTATCTTGTCCTTTACAATGTTAACACATGTTTCTACATTCTCACAGAATCAAGAGGTAGGAAGTAACATGGCAGAGACGGCAAGAACTAGCTCCCAGGCTGGCACCAGCCCCCAAGTAGTAGATATTGAAAGTCTTCCGGTTGAGGAGGAATTGAAGGAACACCCAGTGGCATTGAGGGCATTACATGCCATACCAGTTCAGAATCCTCCACAGGGGCACACAATGCCGATCAGCAAAAACTCACATTGGTTTAGTGATGTGGCAGGACCTCTGGGTGAAGGCACCTACATGTGGGAGGCCAAGATAGAATTCAATGGGCGTTGGGGCAGATATCACTTTTTCACCAGGGAATTTGAGGGATTGCAGAATAATGAGGGACTGAAACCTATCTGGAAGAAAGCAGGACTCTATGACTACTTCAAATTCCAATTGCCAAAGCCCGATTTTCTAAGGTGCTCTTATTTGATTAGCACGCTCACTCCGAGCAAAGACAAGAAGGGGTACAGCACCTTTGTCCTCCCATCTCTCACAAGGGGCAATGAGCTGAAGCGTTTCAGATTGACTATCAACTTGGTAAGAGAAGCTCTCGACATGAAAGGTATGCACATTCCTACGGAGAAAGAGACTATGGTCCCCGACAATATGAAGAACAAGAATCTGACGAAATTAAAGGACATGGTGGCAATGACACCTACAATTGCCATTCATTTGCGAATGGTCATGCAGCACTTTGCATTTCCCGCTCAAGAGAGGTTCACAATGCCACCTAAGAAGATATGGTTTAGTCTATACTTGGCCGACGCCTTTGATTTGACAATAAACATGCCCCATTGGATTATCGACCAAATCCACCTGGCCCATCAAAGGTGGTATAAGAAACAAAAGTCTGTACTGTATGGATGTTGTGCTCTTACCACGATTGTGTATAGATGTCTCGTGTATGATGTACCAGTGCAAAGGGCACTCATTTGGACCAGGGTACAGGAGTTTCAGCGCAGATTATCCTCCGCAGGGCCACCCTCCAAGAAAATGAGAGGCGTCGTTCAGATGCCCTGTGCACAAGCCCACGGTGCGACATTGACACCTGAGACAACTCCACGACTTCCGAGGCGGGTACAACCCTTCACTATCAGATTACCAAGACACAGCACTGAGGGACCAAATCTAGTGTTTCCACCTGTACCAACCGACCTAGAGTTCCCTCACGGGTTCACTTTGGAAGACCTAACAGATGAGGAGGTAGCCAGAATCATCGAGGCTGTTAACACGGAAGTCGAGGTAGAGCAAGCTAGTGGACAACAAACTGTTACGGACCAACCCCATCCCAGACAACCAGAGGTCGTCGAAGTGGAAGATGAAGAAGAAGAAGAACAACAGGAGGAACATGATGGACAGTCTGAGGAAGAGCAGCAAGAATATGATCAGGAAGCCCTGCAGGTACTTGAAGGTGCTCTAGCTTATACAAAGGCATTGAAAAAGCTCTATGATACCATGAACAGAGTTCAAGAGCAACATAGACTATCCCTAGGAGCAGGCAAAGCCCTCATGAATCAAATCCTTGAGGAGGAAGGCGTAGATGAGCAATACCGTGCAACTCTTGATTTTTGAGGCTTTAGGAGTACCTGAGACAGTTCATACTGCCCTGGCACAATCACGAAGAACGGAGCAACGATACGGCAGACGCCTCCCCTCGAGTAGGGAAGCAGATGAATGTATTAGTATCTGAACCACAAGGCACATCCACAACCATGGGCACCGCACACACTGTTCAGGATACCAAGGAGACCCATATATCAAGTGCACCTCCGTCACCCCCTTTGCCACCCCTGCCCCCAACTCCACCACATTCACCTCCCACTACCAGTGTAACCACTACTGTCACCGCCTCCGAGTCCACTACCCACACCGAAGCACAGACTGTCAGCCAACCCACACACCCTATCTCCACACCCCTTGTAGATACGACCACTCACACCGTAATTCTAACCACAGTCACGGAAAACATCATTCCCCCAATCACACTTTCGGGCAGTTCATATTCACAGTTGCACACACCACTGTACACTTTCACCACTATCACCTCACCCACAATTCCAATATTCACAATCAACCCCACTACTGCACCCACTTTTGATTTCATGGAAATATCACCCACCTCCGCACCGCTCCCTCGCCCCATGCATCCACCCTCTCCCATTCCCCCACCACCCACTTCACCATTTTCTAGCACTGCATCCACACTTCCCTTTCCCTTCCCCTTTCCCTTTGCATTCAACACCCTTCCTGCATCCACCCCCATTAATAATGTATTTAATAATATGTATCAGAGTATGTCTCAACTACAACAGCACTATCAGCATCTTGATGACCAACATACGCGACTCTTTCGAAGCCATGAACAACTTCAAGTACGATTCATCGATCTCGAAAGAGAAAAACCGCTACTACAACAACAGTATACCACCTTACAGGAACAACATGAGCAGTTAGTAGCCAATCCACCCCAGACAGATGCAGAAGAACGGCAGCATATGGATGAATTGCTACACTCCCAGATAACGGAGAATCTCAAGCTTAGACGCAACCTGGCCCTCCTACGAAAGCACATGTCTACCGCACTCGAGGAGAATAAACGGCTACAAAAACAAAACGAAGAGAACTTGGAAGCCGCAATGGAGGGTTCTCCACAGGAAATCGACCCAGAAAAATTCAAGGCCATTCCCTCAGAGAATATGCGAATGGTGTTGGAAACCCATGCCGACCTCTTGGAGGCTCATGCCGCATTAGAAAGAGAAAGAGATGACCTACTAAAGCAACTGGCAACTCAGCAGGAGCCACCAACCATAGTCACACCCGCCGTCGACACATCTAAAGAAGTTGTAAAACTTAAAGCAGAACTCGAAGAATTACGCAATAAAGTCATACAATACGAGCGGCAACCCTCTCCGCTTGTAGAGCCCGAGCCTGAAGACTTAGTGCCGATTGAAATAGAGGAAACTTTCGAAGATCCATACGTGCCCATGCCTGCACCAGGCGGCAAGCAAACCGAAGAGGGCAGGGACACCATCGAGATAGAGGCTCCTAAATGGATGCAGAAGTTAGAAAAAGTAGCCACAACCCACGATGACAGAGTAGTAGTTCAGATAGCTTCAATGTCACGATTGGAAGAGGTTGTTATAAAATCAGAATACTTTAGAAACCTCTCCCATCATAGGTGGATCGGGCCTTCCGACGACTTGTATGTCCCTTTCTGTGTCTTAATGGCAGACTACAATGTGGAAATCAAGCATCACTCCTCCAAAGAATCAACCTCGGCTACACAGTTCGCACCAGACGACATCCCAACTAGTGCCAAGCAGGGCAACATATATCAACCTATGTGGAGGATTCGTCTACTAGAAACCTACCCTGAAATGGTAAGAACATGGAATAACATGCCGTTGTATATCAAATACAACCCATGTATTGCAGAGCTAAAGAGCGCACAAAGCAGAAAAAAAGACGGGCCCCAAAATTTTTCCGATTTGGACACACAACTTTTGTATCATAACCACTCTTGTATATATTTTCCGTTGTAAATGCACTAGAGGAGTCCTCTAGATGCATCCCCACAGAAGATTAGTGATTTACCCATGTACAATAGTAGGAAATTAGTCTTTTAGTGAATAAAGTGCCGGTCTCTTGTGTGAAAGGACCAAACTTAGGGCACTATTATATAAGTCAAAAGTGACTCTTTGTAAAGGACTTTTTGTCATTGTGAAGAAGGAGCACTTCTGAATTTTCGAGTTTGCCTCTTTCTTGCTGATTTTGATCTTCATTTTGCTCTTGTATGTGTGTGTGATGCTTGAAATGCATGTGTAGGACTGTTGTCTACCCCTTCCCCTTTGTTTTGAGCTGCTGTAGTGCGTGCGTAAGCTAGGAGAAGCTGTGGCGCGGGTGTTTATGACTCCCGTAATTCACTGTTTTTGCCATAACTTGAAGCAGAGTGGTCAGAATTGAGTGAAACCACCACCGTTGGATGCGTCTCGTCGAGAGATTCGAAACGAGTACCCTATTGCCTATGTTCGGAGTTCTGGGCTGGGAGAAAACCTCAAAATACCAAAACTACTGAAAAGAGGCTTGCGGCAACACTTTCAGTAGTTCAGTAGGTGTGAGAGGTAGTAGTCTTTTCTCATGCGTGATTAGCTAAACCACTTCATTTTCCATCACGTGTGCACACGTCTTCATACACTTGGTAAGTCGCTCCTTAGGATTGACATTTAAATGTGTGTTAAAGATCCCACTATATGCACTTGTGTGGCAATTGAGGTATAGTCTCATTGGCACAAGTCCTTGAGTCTTCGTGGCTCAAGTACACACGTTTTTGGCGCCGTTGCCGGGGAGCCACTCTACCAAGGTGCCTTCGTGATAGTTATAGAGCGAGTGTGATCGAATCGTACTTGTAGACGCAAACTCATCCTTTGGCAAGTAGTCCATCAGTTCAGCACTTGTCACTTCTCATCTTCGAGGTGTGTGTGATAAGTTTTAGGTTTAGGTTTAGGAGGAGGGAAGAGAAGGAGAAGTTAGGGTTAGGTTAGAAGGAGAGGAGAAGTGAGGAGAAGAGGAGTAGGAGTAGACCAAAATCCCCAAAAATCACCAAAAAAATTTCCAAAATTTCAAGTTCTGTCCAAAAAAAAGTATAAAAACCAAAAAATTGATTCATTTGATACTTCACTGCTCACTGGTATCGTCTGCGACAGCGATCGGTATCGTGCGTGCAGTATCGTGTGCTTCAGACCTTCAGAGCTTGTGTGAGAATTTAAAGAGCAAGCAAGAGCAGATAGAGGTAAGATTTTGACAAGAACATTTACCTAAAACTCTCTAAACATGCACAAACAAGTGATTAAAAGGTATGCGCAGTATCGCGGGGGGGAAAATTTTTTATTAATTGCATGTTTTGTGAGAGACAGAGGCCTAGGAGTGAGGAGAAGGGTGAGAGGTGCAAGGGGCTATAAAAAATTTTCAAGATTGGAGACCTTTTGGCTTGAGTATCGCGATCGGTTGAGTTTTGGTATCGCGATACCAAAATTCCCTTGTATCGCGACACTCGCCAGAGGTGTCGTATCGTTGGATATCAGTCTTGGTATCACGACACTATTTCGTTATCGTGACACTGAGTTGGTATCGCGATCGTGTCTGATCCATGGTATCGTATCGTCTGGTACTAACACTTGGTATCGCGACACCATTGTGGTGTCGT
Source organism: Ceratopteris richardii (assembly GCA_020310875.1). Lineage (NCBI taxonomy): Eukaryota > Viridiplantae > Streptophyta > Polypodiopsida > Polypodiales > Pteridaceae > Ceratopteris > Ceratopteris richardii. The sequence continues at coordinate 174,164,981 of CM035427.1, read as the reverse complement.
ATTGCCTAAGTTTTTAGTATTGCGACCTCACTTTACCGGGTGGTATCGTATCGCTTGATACATTGGTATCGCGACACTACTTTGGTATCGCGATCGTACCCTCCCCAAGTATCGTATCGTGGGTTACTTATCTTGGTATCGCGACACCGTAGTGGTATCGTGTCGCCAAGGTTGGTATCGCGATCGCTCTTATCGCGGTGGTATCGTATCGCATAGACCTCTGGTATCGTATCGTCGATCCTTCTCAGTGTCGTATCGCCATATTTTCGAGTGGAGTATCGCGACACTATATCTGGTATCGTATCGTCGGTCTTTTTGAGATCGTATCGTGTCCCTTGTGAGATCGTATCGTGTCTTGAGAATTCTGATATCGCGACACCACTGTGGTATCGTATCGTCTATTCATTAGGACAGTATCGCGACACTGTCATTAGTATCGTGTCACCGAGATTTTCAGGTATCGTATCGTGCATAGTTGAGGTGTCGTATCGTTTGTTTTCCGGGATAGTATCGCGACACCAGATTGATATCGTATCGTCTGGGTGTCTGGTATCGTATCGCATAGACCTCTGGTATCGTATCGCGGTCAGTGCAGTATCGCCGAGAGCAGTATCGTCAGGAAGTGGTATCGCCCAGGTTGACCCCTTCTTTTGGCAGACAAATTGAGTCATTGGGAGAGCTACCCAAGGGGAATCTAAGAAGCATAAAGAGAGGCTTAGGAGAGTGAATGAACTTGAGGTCAGGAAGAGTTCTAAGTAGTCGAAGGAGTGTCGTATCTTCAGTGGGAAGTGCAGCCCAAGCTAGCCATCACTCTATCTACGCTGAGACCTCTAGTGACTCGGAAGAGGAAGAAGTACCTATGGCTTCAGAAGACGTGCAAGGTCCCACACCAACTAGAAGCTTCATGACTACTGCAAAGGGGGACTACCGTACTACCCTGCAGTATGTGTCCACCAATGCCCAGGAGATTCCAATCTACCTGGACGGCTTAAATAGGTCTGTGGCCAGGATGGTAACTTCCCAGAATGCCACAATTGTACCCCGACCAGCTGTCAAATACGAAGGAGGTGCATATGTTGACAAAGTTGGCCACATCTACATTGTAACCGAATTCCCGGAAAGGATCAATGAAAGAGGGGAACTCTTAGAACTTGAAAACCTAGGAAGGACACAACCAGAAGAGTTTGTGACCACCCCTAGAGGCAGATCCCGAGTGTCACGTGTCTTGAGAGGTGACTTGATACCTCAAGACGACTATTTGTTAGAAGTCTATATGATTCACGGATCAAAATTATTGTTGCAAACCGATTCACCTGTTCCAGGGAGAGAAGAAAACCCCATGACATTCTATGAGCTGAAAGACCCGGATGACGAGACTAGACTCACATACCTGGATAAAGATCAAAGGAGGTATTGGCCTGTGAGTGCCTTAGATAGGTCTCGATTAAGATATATGGGTACACCTGTGTTTCCTCAGAGAGAGCAGGCAACAACCTCACAAAATCCATTTGGAAATCAAGAAGAAACAGAAAATACTGCATCAGGACAGACCAGCCATAGGAGCGTACCTAATCATGCTCATGTACAATTTGCCACGCCAGGAACACAAGCACACTATCAGACCCAACCAGGGATAGGAATTCAGTACAGACCACCAGTAAGACCACAACCACCGATAGGAAGACAGACTGGAATGCCACCAATACGACCAGTTGTCCCTATTCTTCCTGTGATGACCAGACCACCTGAACCGATTAGAAGGCTTAGGCCTATTCAAGTGGCAAAGTGTGTAAGAAACCCTTATGATGGATCAGGAGAACCTTATGATCACATTGCAGAATTCAAACAAGTCCTAAGAGCGGAACAAGTGGACGACTTCTTTGTACAGTATGAGGCGTTTGGACTCACCCTCATAGGTACAGCTCTGACTTGGTTCCAACCCTTAGATCCCAATCAATTTGGAAACATGGAACAATTTTTTCAAGAATTTATAGGAGAATTCACTAAGAGAGGAATCAAACACAATTCATCTTCGTTAATTCACAGCTTCAAACAAAATCCTAATGAAACGGTGAAGACAGCTGCCAGAAGGTTCAACCAGTACGTGGATAGATGCCCAGTGACAGAGAGACCGACTCAACAAAAAATGATTTCATTATTTTTGGATGGGCTCACTAACGGAACCTTGAGAACGCTAGTGTACGTGAAAAGACTACAAACTTTGAGTGAGTGTCTTCAGGAGTGTATTGATTTGGAAGATAACTTGGCCGAGGACCTCAACAGCAAGTCCAGCCACGCTAAATCGGACGATTCAAGGAGTACCATTTCTTCCAACTCCAGTCATGTGGAAGAGTTAGCAGAGCTATTAGCCAAGAAATTAGGGGCTCAGGGGCAAAGAGCTTATCAACACCCAGCTCAAAGATTGGCTATGCTACGGAGATGTAGCTTATGTGGAGGAGATCACCTCACTCACATGTGTGTTCGAGGAGGGGGCGGTGCACAACCAGCTTATCCATACAACAGGCAGCAACAACAAGGGACTTCTTGGTACTGTCACATAGAACAGAAATACACTAATCACACTACTGAGAACTGTCCATTTAATAGGTAAACACGCCCTTTCCAACCACCTCAGTATCGACCGTATGGATATCCACCTAGAGACCCGAACAGAGAGATCCCAAGATACAACCCTTATCCAACACAGACGGGAGTACCTAGACCAATTGAACAGATACCATACCCACCACCACAACCAGTGCTAGGACCCCAACCGTCGCAACCTCAACAAGTAGTATCAGTGAAGTATGCGCAACCAGAAGAAAATCTAGAAAGAGCAATAGTACCAGCCACGACAATGACCCAGATAGAATCAACAAACCTTGGATACGAAACCCTACCAAGTGAGTACTATCCGTATGAAGCCTACATGATGGAATACGAACCGGCATATGAGACTACATACTATGGGTATGAAGGCTATGATCAGACTTATGGAGCAGAGACTTCCACTCTAATGTATACAGCTCCTAAGGCACAACAACCCATGAGACCACCCAGTAGACCACCAGTACAGAGAGGACCATGCTATAGATGTGGAGGAGACCATTTCATTAGAGAGTGCCCTCGACCATACAACCCTCCACCACCTAGAATCTGGGAAGGATATTGCAGTGATTGCGGAAAGGAACATCTTTTTAGGGATTGCCCTAAGAATCCGGTAAAAAACCAAGGCTCTGCACCAATCAATGTAATAGAGGTCATAGAAGAATCGGGAAGTGATAAGGAGTACACAGTGCCACTAAAAGCCATCACTAGAGCCCAAACAAAACAACAAAAAGAACAGCAATCGGAAGAGGAACAAAAAAACAACACGAAAATAAGCCCTTCAACTCAGATAGTGGAAGATTCTGAGGACCCATGTGAAAATTCCCGCAACACAAAAGCTCAGAAATGGAAAGAAAGACGAGAGAAACTCAAGGATAAATGGGCAAAGAACAAGAGTACAAACAGTAAAAAGCAAATCGAAAAATCAAGTAAACACAAAGAACAAGAGAATTCTAAGGAGACTCCTGAGCTAACCGAACCTAGCTCAGATAGGGAGAAGCCCGGATCAATTCTAGCAGACCCAAAGCCAGACGACTTGGATATGTGGTTAAAAGCATACCAAGCTAGAATCAAAATGGGACCGAACATAGAGCAACATGAAAAAATCTACCCTAAAGGGGAATTAGAAAAGGAAAGACTAGCCATATGCAGAAAACTCATAGAAGTAGCACAAACAACCCTAGAAAAGACTATCCCAACCCTACCAGAGACAAGGATTGCACAGGAACCTTATGAAGAATGCATCAAACCAAAGGATAAAGAACTTAGAAAAGAAGATTCCCAAGGTGAACAAGAGACAGCACAAGATGATCCTGTATCAGCCATACCAGACTTAGAAGCAGATTGGCCCAAGGACTTGTGGGATAGAATCAGAGAAGAACAATGGAAGAAGAATGGTGTCGATCCACCACCATTTGATGAAATAGATGTGGAAGACTGTCAACCTCATCCTAACCTCGAGGAAGTCTACGAGGAGGTCGCAAGACTCGATAGAGGAAGAGAGGAGACCATAAGCATTTCAACATTGCCTAACTATATGGGAGAGTACGAAAGAAAGTCAGTGATAATACGAGCACCCACGGTGCATGGAAAAGGAAAAGAAACGGGAAAAGAAAGTTCGCATAACCTAACGGAACTAAAGAGAACCAAAGTGCAATGCCAATTGACGGTAGAAGAATTGCTTCGACTTAAACCCCAGTTATGGAAGCAATTGGCAGACCAATTAAAAACACGACCAAAGAATGGAGGATCAAAAGAAAAGGAAATGGAAAATAAGTCCACAATACAAGTTCCAGTTGATAAAGTAGGAGAGTTCAGTGAAGGGGATGAAGGGAATACCTGTTTACCTGTCATCTACAATGGGTACATGACCAAAGCTATCTTAGATACAGGAGCAGGAGTAGGAATTGCAACAAAGGAGATTTGGGAAAAGTGGGGAAGACCAGCCTTACGACCCACTCGTATGAAACTCCAATTAGCAGACGGTCATGTGGAGAGACCCCTAGGAATATTGGAAGGAATTAAGTTAACAACATGTGGAGTGGAATTTGAACACACAGTAGCCATATGCAAATTCGAGAAAGCAAACAACTATGAGATGATATTAGGACGACCCTTCATGAGACAATTGCGGGTAGTACAGGATTGGGGCAGAGATTCATTATATCTCCAACATCAAGGGAACACCACCAAGATAAATTTGCACACATTCGCTTATCGGGATGTCCCTCCATTACAATGGAATCCAGTCCACAAGGAAGAAGATGACCTACCCATTCACAGTGCTGGATCAAGTGATCAATCTTGGATGCACGAGGATGCCCAGTTGTGGATGTGCAAAGAAGCAAAGAAGGAGGAGTGTAAAAAACAAATGTGGCCAATAGGACACCCTAACTATCGATCGATAGAAGACCCCGATTACATGCCTCAAATTTTTTCAGGTGAACTCTTCGAACCACATGGTTGGATGGAAATTCTAGCCACATTAGATGTGTGTGTGAATGAGGAAGTATTGACGATGAACGATTGTATAGACGAGGAAGGATATGACGTGAACCTCTACATGGTTGTCCTCCAAGAAGTAGAAGAAGGGGAAATTGAAGAGAAAGAGTGGAAAGAAGAGTACGAAAGCATAGAAATGGAGCCAGAGTTTGATTATGAGGAACAATATTTAAAAACTATGCAAAAAGAATCAAAAGAAAGACCAACAAAAGTCTTAACAATCGAAACCATCCCAATAATACATGAGCATAGAGAGGACACGAGTAAAGTGGAACCGGAACCAGACTGTTTCGAAGTTCCAGAACATTTTAAAAGATACGAAGTGGAAGAAAGGAAAATAGCCACTCAAATGCCTAAAAGAGAGGCCCGGGATGGAGAAGCCTATGACAACAAGGAACAAACCAAGAAAATTGTTGTAACGATAGAAGACGGAGAAGAGAGGTGCACATATATTGGGAAAGATGTATCGGAAGAGGAAGAAGAGGATCTCATACGACTCATCCGAGAATATCGAGATGTGTTTGCCTGGACGTACAAAGACCTCAAGGGTGTAGAACCCAGCATATGCGCTCATCGAATCCCTATGACAGCAGATGCAAAACCCTCTAAACAACGCCCTTATACGTATAACGAAGTTTACGCAGCAAAAATAAAGGAAGAAATTGACAAACTACTAGCGGCAGGCTTCATTTATGAGATTGAACACACAGAATGGGTATCGCCACTAGTAGTAGTGCCTAAGAAAAACGGAAAACTAAGGGTGTGTATCAACTTGAAAAAGGTAAATGCAGCAACTATACGTGATAGTTTCCCATTACCCATCACAGACCATCTTTTGGAAAGAGTTGCCGGCAAGGAGGTCTATAGCTTCTTGGATGGATTCTCTGGTTACAACCAAGTAGCTATTGCAACTGAGGACCAGCATAAAACCGCATTCGCGACTGAATGGGGAGTCTATGCATTTAGAGTAATGCCTTTTGGGCTCACTAATGCGCCAGCCACCTTCCAACGACTGATGTGTCATGTATTCAAAGAATTTCTGAGAAAAAGTATGGAAGTATACATAGACGACCTTTGTACATACTCAAATCAACGACCAGACCATATACCGGAACTGAGAAAAATATTCAATAAATGTAGACAGTACAGAGTTTGTTTGAACCCTGAGAAATGTGTCTTCATGGTGCAACAAGGAAAAATCCTAGGACACATCGTTTCAAAGAATGGAATATCCACGGACGAAGAAAAGATTAAAGTCATCTTAGAGCTACCAAGACCCAAGAATGCAAAGGAAGTACAAGCCTTTATGGGACACTGTGGATATTATCGTAGGTTTATTCACATGTATGCCATAATAGCTAAGCCTTTATATGGTCTATTGACTCAGTTCACTTGGACAGACGAGTGTGAGAAGGCCTTCAACGAGCTTAAGAAGCGGCTGAGTACAGCCCCAATTCTAAAATCACCCAACTGGAGCAAGCCTTTTCATATTCATGTTGATGCTTCGAACTATTCCATTGGATGTATCCTAGCTCAACCGGCTGACGAAGGGAAGCTTGACCATCCAATCGCTTATGCGAGTAGACAATTAAACCAAGCAGAAAGAAATTATACGACTACTGAAAGGGAAGGCTTAGGAATGGTTTATGCAGTGAAGAAGTTTAGACACTACCTCTTAGCCAACAAATTCAAGTTCTTCATAGACCATCAGGCTTTGTTGTATTTAGTCAATAAGCCTTGCAACACGGGAAGATTGGTACGATGGTTCTTACTATTAATGGAGTTCGACTTTGAGGTAATAGTCAAAAAAGGAAACACACATGTAAGAGCAGATCACCTTTCAAGGCTAACGCATGGAGAACCACCTAGCGGAGTACCGGATGATTTACCAGATACGTATTTGTTTAATCTTGAAGTATGTCCGAAGTGTGCGGAACGACTAATCCCTATACTCACCCATGGCCCTCAACACCCAATAAATAAGGATAGCAAAAAAGAGATTCTTCAAACAAGAAATTTACACATTGTTGCTGGAAGCATGTATTATAAGGAACCTAACGGTGTCTTATTAAGATGTGTCGAGGAGGACGAACAGAAGCAACTAATTCAGCAGGCACACGTAAACAAGTGGAAAACCCATCAAGGGATGCATGGAACAATTCGAGAATTAAAAAGGTTAGGCGTCTATTGGCCTGAAATGCCAAAAGACGTTCACGACTATGTAATTAATTGTGCAGAATGCAAAGAGACTATCCCAGAGGATCACATGTCTTTACCTTTTTCGACCATAGCGCCTAATTGGAGAAAGACATTAGTACAATTCCTCAAAACGAAAGAGCACGAAATAGGAGCTAGCTTAGCAAGAAAGCGATCCCTAGAAGAAATGAGCAAGGATTATGTGATAATGGGAAAACAATTGTTTAGAAGAGGAAAAGACAATCAACTCAGATTGTGTGTGCATGAAGGAGAATATCTTCCCATATTAGAAATGGCACACGCAGGAGCTGCGGGAGGACATTTTTCAGCAGACAGAACTGTCAAGATGATTCTCTTTGCAGGCTTGTGGTGGCCAACTCTACATATGGATGCGGAGACATATGTGAGAAGCTGCGAAACATGCCAGAGAGCGAAATATCCCATTCGAAGAGATGACATGCCTTTAAGACCCATGGTTTGTGCAAGAGCGTTTACCGAGTGGGGTATTGATTTCATAGGACCTATCAATCCACCGGCGAAAGGATCACATGCGGAGTACATCATAGTAGCCACCGACTACTTAACCAAATGGGTAGAAGCAAAAGCCACTAGAAAGAATGATGCTCAAACTACAGCAAAATTTCTCTTTGAGCACATTTTCACACGCTTTGGACTACCGATTGAGATTGTGAGTGATCGAGGAACGCATTTCCTAAACGAAGTCATTGAGTCGCTAATGAATGACTTTTTAGTGATTCATAAAAAATCAGCCCCATACCATCCTCAAGCTAATGGACAAGCCGAAAGTTCCAACAAGGTACTATGTACTGTATTGACAAAGATTGTCAATAATGGAAGGTCAGATTGGGACAAACAATTGCATCACGCAATTTGGGCCTTCCGAGTTGCATATAAAACGGCCATTGGAACCACACCTTTCAATTTAGTGTATGGGCAAAATGCAATTTTGCCAATTGACTTCTTAGTACCTACATTGAAAGTGGCCCAGCAATATGAGTGGAACGGTCATGAATTGTCCCAGCAACTAGATCAAATTGAAAAGTTGCACGAGACTAGATTGCAAGCTGTAGCAGGCATTTATGCTGCTAAACGGAGACAGAAGGCATATTATGATGCACATATAAAAGACAAGGGACTTAAAGAAGGCGACTTAGTCCTAGTATACACCCTAAAACAACATGCAAAGAAGCTACAAAAACGCGGATATGGACCCTTGATCATAAATCGAATCTCTACTAGTGGTGCAGTCAATCTCGCCACACTAGACGGAGACATTCTTCCCAACTACATCAGTGGATGCAGAGTAAGACGATTCATGGAGCCCTTGACTGATCAAATGCTAGCGCGACTGTTAGGAGCTCAAAATAGGAAAAAGGAAGAAGAACGAATTCGAGAGGAAGCCCGACAGGAAGCACTAGAACGCATTAGGAAACGGAAAGAGTGGATCAGGCAGAGAGATGAATGTTATCTCCAAGGAGAAGAGCCCATCCCTATGGCAAACTATCAGGTCAAAAATCATGATTCAACGGGTATGTGTAAAACGCAACCTTACCTAAACCTAGGGATTGGAAAGACAGAGTATAAATTGATAGATGCATTGATAGACTCAGGAGCAGGCCTTAGCTGCATGCGAAACAGAATAGCAGACGAGCTGCAATTAGAAGTGAATCCCACGAAAGCCCAATTAATAGGAATTGGAAGTCATACCATAGAATGTATTGGAACCACGAATGTATCCCTCCACCTAGGAAATTCCTCCATGGAACAAAGAGTCCTAGTGTGTGAGGATGAAGATCTGATAGAAGACTTCATTCTAGGACACGACTGGATCATTGAGACAGAGGCGTGTATCCATCTAGCTCAAGGTTATATTTCGGCTACGATAGGGCATAAGGAGATTTTCAGCTTGCTTGAAGAGAAACCATGTAACCAAACCATGTTAATGCCAAGATCAGAGGAGGTTCAAACAACGACAAAAGAAAGTAGCAACTATGCTCACCACTCAGAAAGCAAATGCATTGAAGCTGAAACTTCAATCCTAGCGACGTCCACCATAGAGTCGAAGTTATCCAATGCAATTGTGGAAAAGTCAATCATTGAGGAGACGTGCTCTCCCACGCAGGCTCGAAACATCCAAAGATCGCACTATTGGAACCCAACAAGCAGATACTCGAACCAAGACCCACCCAAATATAAGTGGGTACGCAAGGATCAGATACAGAGTCAAGAAACGTCCACACCCACTCTGAGGAAGGAAAAAGGCATCACCAAACCAGCTACAAGGAACTATAGACGAAAAGAATCAGTGCAAGTATGGATTCCCAAGCCCTTGCTTGAAGCTCAAAGATCGCGACATCAGATATGGATTCCCAAAAAGGTCATACAAGCAGCTAAACAGAATGTAAGGACAAAGGAGGAAATACCACATTAGACAAGGCAAAAGTCAACAACACATAAGAGTCATCAGAGAAAATCGAAGAGCAATTCCAAATTCACTCGGGCAATGGATAAAGCAAATGGAACACGAGCAGCTGCACGAATCGAGAAAACCCAGCGACCTCTCTCTGTGTTCTCAAAATGGGTCTGGAAACCAAAGCTACCACGAGGAGCGGATGATCGAGGGGATAAAGCATCTGATTGCACTCATGTAGTTTCTAATGCACCTCAAGTAAGCATGATAGGGCCGCAATACAGGGCCAAGCATTCGGCACAGGATGTACATTATCAAACTAGTGGTGCACGATCTCCAAGTGAGACTAGATCTTAGCTTTAACCTTTTAGGAATGGACATACTATGTACATAAACTATGCTTCGGCTATACTAATGATTGTCTTCTTTTAGGAAAAAAATATAAAAAGAGGCGGTAAGAAATCCCACTCTTGCAATAATGGGGAACGGAGTGACGAGCGACCATAATCACAACAATACACTGCATGGTCTCATAAAGGCCTTTCGAGCTAATGCATTTTTCCTTGTAAGTGCAGATGGCTTCTGAAGACTCTGAAGCTACAATCCAAGAGGAGGTCCATGAATTTCCTCCCCAATGTCTTACGAAAGCAAAAGGCCATTGGTTCAGAGATGAGCAGCCAGTTGAGGAATATCTATTCTTGGCCAACATAAAGATCATGGACACAGAGCATCACTTTCGGCTCATGTCCCAGGACTTCAAAGTTTTACATGGACTGCCATCCACAATCGACATCACGAAGAAAGCAGGAATTCATAAGTATTTTGAACTACCTATCTATAAACCGGATTTCCAACGCTGTACACAAGTCATGAACACCCTACGACCAGCACTATATGACCCATTGGTACCCGAAGCCAATGTGATGGATAAGAATGGAGAATGGGTGGTCATTCAATTTTCCCACGACTTAATCAAAGAAGCATTTGGATGGGAAAAGGATGGTGTCAACACGGTCAAGGAAGAGAGTCGTGGAGCAAAAACAAGAACTTTCGTTGACATCAATAGGGTGGACATCGAAGAAGAAGTCAGATTGATTCACCAACACTTCTGCTTCCCGAGCATGAATAGATACACGGCCCCTCAAAAAATCATTGTGCAACTATTGTCTCATGCCATAAAACAGATAGGCAATCAGGTTAACCTCACACCCTATGTGCAAGAAAGATTATTTGAGGCAAAGAAGAAATGGGATAATAAGAAGTTCCTTAACGGAACTACTGTGCTAATAATTATGATTTACCACGCATTGGGCATGCGCGAGTACTTACAGGAGATGCCATCTTCAATGGAGTTGGCTCAATTTGTCAAATCCGCTACTGTACCGAAACAGAAGAAAGGAAGCAAACAAGTAGAAGAAGCAGAAACAAGCTCGCAACCCCGAATGAGAGGCACAAAACGACCTCGAGAAGTCCAACAAGCAGAAGAGGAAGTACCAAAAACAAAGAGAGTACATTTACTTCCTACAACCACCACTCAAGGGACTAAAAAGATCACGGAAGAAGAATTAACTCAAGCACTGGAGGAGACTCACAAATATACAGAAGGACAAATTAATCTGCCAGTGTAGGGTCATCATTATCAACAGTCCGAACAAGCTAGGAAACCAAAAGGCAAACTCACCAAGGTACATAGATATCGGGAAATTGGGCTAGACAACTCTAGTTCTGGATCCGACGGCCAAGAGAAGCCCAATACATCATTATTGGATGTAGATATTCAAAGTGAATCGAAGGATGATGGCCAGTGGGCCGAATTAAATGAAGTAGACTATGGCGAAGACCAAGCAGGCCACAAAGAAAAAGCTCAATCACCACTGGTAGACCAAATTACAACCAACCAAAAGGCACGAGAAGAAAAACAGCACCACATTCAACCAAAAGATGCCTCCACTACCCACCCCAAGGAGGGCAAATCTGATGATGAGGAGCATTTAATGATATCAGAGGATAAGCCTCAGGAAGAAGGAAAAGAAGACGAAGAACCCTTCACCCCACTAAGGGTTGTGGCAAAACCGTCCCCAACGGATGTCACATTTCAAGGGAGTGCCACGAAGGTTCGTAAGGTGGTGGAAGATGACGCAGAACCGCAAGTACAACTACAGGTCCGACAACCACATAATGAAACGATCCACGTCGCAATGGGACAAGATGTACAAACAGGAGAGACCCCAAACATACCAAAGACATGGCTGAATGTTGATATAGCTCAGCTCAAGCCTGTGGTGCAGGATATGATTCGCACTGCACTAGACACTCAACAATTGATGCTTGATGCTGATGAAGATTACGACCAAGCCATGCTTGAAAAGCAGGAGCTTCAAAAAGAAGGTATGAATCTGGCTAAAAAATTATCAAAAGCAGAAGCTCAAGTTCTAAAGAAACACGAGGAGATAAAAACGACCAAAACACAATACAGAATATTAGAAACGGAAAATGCCAAACTCAAAGAACAAGTTTTGGAGCTCACGAAGAAACTAGACATGACCGAAAAAGAGAAAACAAGGATCCACGCTCGTAGTAAAGTACTCGAATCTCAGCTCAAGGTGAGTATGGAGGAAGCAGACCACTTAAGGGACAGGAACAAGGAGCTCATGACAGCTCTCCTCAGTGATCAACCACCGGCAGAGATGGATAAATCAAACGAGAATCTAAAAGAAATGGAAGCAAAGATAACCAAAATGGCAGATCAGCTCAAACAGGAGCAAGAAATCATTGCTGATTGGGAACAAAGGTATATGAATGACACTGCAGCTCTATGCAAGAAATGGAAAAAAGCAGAGAAGGATTATTTCCAATAGTGCAAAGAAGACACAGATCACATGCACATAGTTGCACAGGAATTAATCAAACATTAGGAAAAGATTACAAAGGCTGAAGAAGAACTTAAGAATAAGGATGAAATCATCAAACGGCTTCAGGAGCAGATAGAGCTAGAAGGAAAGCAGGGGACACCAGTAGTTCCACATGCTGCGGAGACTGCTATGGAGACTGAGGTACGTCCTCTCTCTCCCCCCACGTATCATTCACCAATAAGAGCGGAAAAGGAGGTTCCATTAGAACCTAACAAACGAGAAATTGCAGAACTGAGCAGACCAGAAAGGGCACTACTGGTGTCCCAGCTCACCGCTGATTTTGAAGATCAAATTATCCAGATAATGAAAGAAGCTCAGATAGAAAACAAACACTTAGATCAAATTTTGAAGCCATTCAATGTACCATACGGTCTACTTAAAGAACAGACGCGGATGTATATAAAGTCTGCAACGAACAAAGATCCGGACCACAACCTTCAATTCCAGCATGACAATTTCAATTATACTCAAGAGGAATTTGAGAAGGCGGATCCGATATGGCGAAGAAAAATTTTGGAGAAGAATCCGGTACAGTGGGAAGCATCACCATATGCACTTCAGGTAAATCCATCTTTTTGTCCTGTACCCCGCAGACGCTCTTGGACGCAATTTTGGGAAGGACAGCGTCAAGGCAATATCAATAATCAGTGGCTTAACTATCCGTTACTACCTAGTCCGCCACATAATTACTTACCTACAGAAGAATATATGGTGAAGACAATGGAATTTTGGATTGCAAGGTATGCTACAGTTCCGGACTTAGCCGTCAAGATGACCAACAAAATATTCAGCATGCTCATTACAGTGTTGAAGGTGTTCCAGCATGTTAAATATACATTCTTGAATTTCATCGGCATCACGCAAGGGTCTGAGGCTCTTATTTTTTATTTATCAACCATTCCGAGCCGACTCACCATTATGGCATATTATTCTCGCCTCATGTTTTTGCCATCAACATATATGCAAACTTTCGAAGAAGCATTCTTTACAGGCTTCTTTGAAATGGATTCAGAAATTTTTGTTAAAATGACTTCCAATTTGAATGCAAGGCTGGTGGCCTACGAAACAAGTTTCTTTGCTGATCATAGACAGGCGCCAGAAGACGGAGTAAAGTCAACGCAATGGAAGGAATTCATGTTATGTCACGCAAATCTGCTGAACCAACGAGAGCAAACCGCCATTCAAACATACACACGTCGCCTTAGAAAGCCTGTCGAGGACGACAGAGTTCAGGAGGAGGGACGTGTAGAGGGACAATCAAGCAAAAAGAAAAGAAGAAGAAAATAAAAGTCTAAGAGAGTGCAATAAATACACATCTCTGCAGGAAGCCCCGCAGGGGCGCACTACCCATCTCTGCACAGAGCCCCGCAGGGGCACGCACCAGGCAAAAAGAGAAATCATCCAGGTCATGCACGGTGGGAAGAAGTAAACAGCCTCAAAGCAATACAACAGGGTCAGATGTGTGCAACCAGGACAAATCAGAGGACCAAAAGTTATAAAGGGGTAGAGGCTGAAAAGTTTAAGAGGGTGACTAAGAACAGCACATTCCTAGTCACTGGTGGCGTGCGTGGCAACCCAAGTCAACAGGCGAGACAAGTGCAACAGGCTCTCGAGTAGTAGAGCTTGAATCAAGAAGGCCATCGAATCTGCATGTCTGTTTAACTGCAGACAACACTGACCAAGGGAAGCGTGCGGAGAAAAGCAGAGCGCCTCTAAAACGTAATGCAAGATCAAGAATCAGGCAACACCGACCACTGGACGCGTGCGCGAAGCAAAGTCTGTCAAGGGACGACAGAGACGAAGAGGGGGAGAGTGTTGCAGAGCTAAAGAGCGCACAAAGCAGAAAAAAAGACGGGCCCCAAAATTTTTCCGATTTGGACACACAACTTTTGTATCATAACCACTCTTGTATATATGTTCCGTTGTAAATGCACTAGAGGAGTCCTCTAGATGCATCCCCACAGAAGATTAGTGATTTACCCATGTACAATAGTAGGAAATTAGTCTTTTAGTGAATAAAGTGCCGGTCTCTTGTGTGAAAGGACCAAACTTAGGGCACTAGTATATAAGTCAAAAGTGACTCTTTGTAAAGGACTTTTTGTCATTGTGAAGAAGGAGCACTTCTGAATTTTCGAGTTTGCCTCTTTCTTGCTGATTTTGATCTTCATTTTGCTCTTGTATGTGTGTGTGATGCTTGAAATGCATGTGTAGGACTGTTGTCTACCCCTTCCCCTTTGTTTTGAGCTGTTGTAGTGCGTGCGTAAGCTAGGAGAAGCTGTGGCGCGGGTGTTTGTGACTCCCGTAATTCACTGTTTTTGCCATAACTTGAAGCAGAGTGGTCAGAATTGAGTGAAACCACCACCATTGGATGCGTCTCGTCGAGAGCTTCGAAACGAGTACCCTATTGCCTATGTTCGGAGTTCTGCGCTGGGAGAAAACCTCAAAATACCAAAACTACTGAAAAGAGGCTTGCGGCAACACTTTCAGTATTTCAATAGGTGTGAGAGGTAGTAGTCTTTTCTCATACGTGATTAGCTAAACCACTTCATTTTCCATCACGTGTGCACACGTCTTCATACACTTGGTAATTCGCTCCTTAGGATTGACATTTAAATGTGTGTTAAAGATCCCACTATATGCACTTGTGTGGCAATTGAGGTATAGTCTCATTGGCACAAGTCCTTGAGTCTTCGTGGCTCAAGTACACACCATGCTACTGCCCCGTATTTCGAAGAAGGTCGTGGCCGGAATACACAAAAATGGTGTTAACCACCAAGGGATGCGAAAAATGGCTCAATTATGTCTACCTAGCACCACCTAAAGGCCAACCTACCATAGGATATATGATTTCAACGATTCGGCACTCGGGGGTCCGGTTTAAAAATGTGCCAGATGTTATGACCCAAATATGCATTAAAATTTTTGAACTCATGTTGGTCACCTTCAGGACCTTCAAGAATATCAAGGAGCCTCATCTGTCAGCTCTTGGATTTAATGAGGGTAATCAGGACCTTGTCTACGATATGAGCGCAACCCCATCTATTAATGTTGTATATGCATGGCATGCGCGTATCAAGTATCTACCAGCCTGCTTCAAATAGACGTTTGAAGATATGTTTGTCACGGGATTCTGGGAATATCATTCAGAGATATTCATTCCTAGACCATCACATTTATTGCAGTTGTTTGCAGTGGAACAAGCTCTCCATTCAAAAAAGTTACGTATTCCACATCCAGAGGTTCCCGAGCCGGTAGATTGGGATGCTCTACTCACGGACTTGGCCAAAGGGTTGCGGATTGCAGAACATCACTTAGCACAAGACGTTGTAGAGTACTACATCCAACGACCCACCCAACAAGGGTCTCTCAGGGACGACAGACGCGAGAGAGGGGGGGGTGTTGGAACTGAAGGACTCACGAGGCAAGGAAGCGTGCGAAGGGAGTCAGAGAGAAGAGAAAGCACAAGCAGACAAAGCAATCGACGCAGATCTGGCAGATAGGCCCTTCAATTTTTTTCCAAATCAACATCTCTATAACAGTGATTCTTATCACTAACCATCATTGTAAATACCATTTCATATTTTTGTAGCTCCATTTTGTGCAAGCCAATGATTCCTTGAGCTTGAGGAGCCTTAGAAGTACCCACATATCAATTTTCGTATTTTTTAGACTCCGTTTAAGCCCTCAAATAGGCCCTAGAACCTAATTTTTAACTAGGCCGGACACTAGGTCTGGACAGGGCCAAAACCTAGTCAAAAACTATAAATAGAGCTAGAGAGCTCATTTTTGAGGTTAGATTGTATTAGATTTGAACTTGTAAGAGCTTTTTAAAAGTAATCTAGGAACTCCATTGCTTCTCACTCTTTGTCTTGCCGTGTGTGCGTGTGTGTGTGTATGTGTGTGCATGTTTGTGTGCTTCTCACTCACGCACTTGTGCCTTCACTTGCTCGAGGTCTTCATACCATCCTCACGTCTTCCCGGATTGACATTAAAGGAGGTGCTACTCATCACTGAGCTACAAGGGCATAACTTAATCACTTTTGCTTTTAAGCCACAATCTTATAGGATATCTTTCCAAGATTGAAAAAAAACATAGTAGTGTGAATTTAAAAAACTCAAACATTTGTGTCCCTTAAGAGCTGGGTTTTATAATTGTTCAAGTAAATCCTTGATTAAGAACTCTTTTGGACTTTTGTTGCAAGAAAGTGAGTTGAAATTGAAGTGGTCTCTGTTGAGGCATGGAAAGTTAGTTAAATCCTTGCAATATGCTCCTCTTTTGGAAAACTTAAATTGTATGTAAAGAGGAGCATATTGCAAGAGGAACAAGTATGTGATGAGTCTGAGATCCACTCTTAATGCAGAGCTCTTTCTTCCATGTATTATAGGATACCAATAGATTTATCATATGTGATGACTCACAAGATAAATATGATAACAACATCAGGTTACAAGCGGAGCAAGAAAACCATGAAAAGTGGTTATGTATTACAGAAGATCAATAAATCTGATATATTGATATATTTGATGCTCTCAAAGAGCATTCTTAAACATCTCATTCTCCAAGGTGACAGAACGGTTCTCATTTAATATCATATGAATATTTAGATTTTCTTTTTTTAAGAGGAAGTTTGGCCACTAATCTCCCTTGTTTGAATTCATTGAAAGAACGAATTTAAAAGTGAATGGTCATAGTATCCATGGGACCCCTCATATCCCACAATGAGAAGGTTAGATGGTTCAAAAGCAACACTTAGGAAGTACTTTCGAAAGCAACCAGTTTATTGGTTTGATATTGTCTGAAGGCAGTACTCTAGCCTAGCGTCCACACACTACAAGGAATACAGGCGTATAATGATGGTTAAGGCGACAGAATTGCGTCGCTATAAAATTGCAATATGCATCGTAATAAACATCGCATGCGCACTGTCGATTAAACGACGAAGCCAACGATGTTTTTTGTGACTCGTGGCACGACGGGGCTGCGACGCTCCCATACAGCGTCGCTAACATGACGCTTTTAACTAGCGTCACATAAGCAACACTTTTTTACATCACATAGGTGATGATTTTGGCATCGCATAAGCGACGCTAAAAACATGTCGCTTATGCGACGACGGGTAGCATCGCTTACATGACGGTCTGTTGACAGACAAAAATTAAAATGTTGGAGGCTCTTCGATCGGCATTTTCACGCATCCGATCGAAGAGCTCTCAAACATTCGCAATTGTGCTTCGCTTACGAGTTGAGGCAAGTATATGCAGAATTGTTGTTTTGCCTAAGCTCTCTCTTATTGTCTCCCTCTGTCTCTGTGCTCTCTTTCTACATCTTCCTCTCTTTGAATTCTCTCTCTCTCTCTCTCTCTCTCTCTCTCTCTCTCTCTCTCTCTCTCTCTCTCTCTCTCTCTCTCTCTCTCTCTCTCTCTCTCTCTCTTTATTGCAAGTTATTCAAGAAGCTAACCAAGCAAAAAGTATGGCTAACTATTGTAAGTACAATTTCTATTCTTTGTATATCATTTGAATTGTGTTATTTTCATTAGATAACATACTCACACTTATTGATATGCACTTATACACTTATACATGATGAAGATGCACTTTCACACATATACACATATACACATGCACATACACACACATATATACACACAGATACATGTGCACATACACTTAGACATACACACATATACACATACACATGCATATGCACAAACATTTCTACAACCACATAAAAACACTTACATGCATGCATTATTGCATATATATATATATATATATATATATATATATATATATATATATATATATATATATATATATATATATATATATATATATATATATATATATTCACATGCATGCACATGGATGCAAATGGAAATGCATCCACATACACATGCATGTTTCATACATATACACATGCATATACATACATTATACACATATATACACATATATATGCACATATGTACACACACATATACACACGCACACACACATGCACATACCTACATATACACATACACATGCACATACACACATATACACATAGAGTTACACATATACATGCACATACATATACACACATATACACATGCACATGCACATACTCATACACACATATACACTTACACATGCACATGCACATACTCATACACACATATACACTTACACATGCACATGCACATACATACATATACACACACATACACATGCACATACATATATATACACACACATACATATACACTTAGGTACACACATATGAATTAATTATATAATTAAAGTATTAAAACACATATACACATGCACACACACATGCACATACCTACATATACACATATACATGCACATACACACATATACACATAGAGTTATACATATACATGCATATACATATACACACACTTACACATCCACATGCACATACTCATACACACATATACACTTATACATGCACATGCACATACATACATATACACACACATACACATGCACATACATACATATACACACACATACATATACACTTAGGTACACACATATGAATGAATTATATAATTAAAGTGTTAAAACACATATACACATGCACACACACATGCACATACCTACATATACACATATACATGCACATACACACATATACACATAGAGTTATACATATACATGCATATACATATGCACACACATACACATGCACATGCACATACTCATACACACATATACACATACATGCACATGCACATACATACATATACACACACATACACATGCACATACATACATATACACACACATACATATGCACTTAGGTACACACATATGAATGAATTATATAATTAAAGTATTAAAACTCATATACACATGCACACATACATGCACATACCTACATATACACATATACATGCACATACACACATATACACATAGAGTTACACATATACATGCACATACATATACACACACATACACATGCACATGCACATACTCATACACACATATACACTTACACATGCACATGCACATGCACATACATACATATACACACACATACACATGCACATACATACATATACACTTAGGTACACACATATGAATGAATTATATAATTAAAGTATTAAAACACATGCTTAATATAAACAATAATAACAATCAATGGAACAAAACTCTTCATTACTTAATACCATACACATAATTCAAAACATAAAAATATATAGATAAATATATATATATATATATATATATATATATATATATATATATATATATATATATATATATATATATATATATATATATATATATATATATATATATATATATATATATATATATATCAATGTAACTACATATAATCCAATGTCATAATCAACTAAAAACCTAATCATCATCATCATGATCATCATCATCATGATCATCATCATCATGATCATCATCATCAGCAGCAATATCATGATCATCCTGATCTTCCTCATCCTCATCGTCATGATCACCCTGTGACAATCAAGACGGCGTCCCTCCTGTGTCTGTCTCTCCACCTCATCCATATTTTTCTCTCCATAATACTCATGTATTACATATAACAAACATAAATAAATAAAACAATTAAACCATTCATAAAAATAAAATAATTATATAAAATTTAAAAATACTCACAAAGGCATCAGGATGATCTTGCATATACTCGCTCAAACGCTGATATCCAAAATGTGTAGCATATTCGATCTCATCTTTCGTAGGATATCGGCCATAATCCTTCCGCGGTAATGAATAACACATATACTTACAAATGTAGCTACAAAACCATTATGGCCCATTTGGCCTAGGTGCGATGTGTGGCCCGACTCCACTCTCTTCTTTGCAGCAGTCTGTTTATTCAAGAAAAAAAATACATAAATTAAATGTAAAAATTTACTAAAATATATAAAAATTATAAATATAAACTATTAATTTGTGTACCTTCTGCTGAGGAAATGACTCTTGAAGACGTAGCTGTCTACGAAAAAATTTCCACGACTCAGGTGATATGTTAGCTCGCCTCTTATTTTTTTCGACCATACAATATCTCTTGTTAATTTAATCTCAAACAGAAAAAAAAAATCAGAATACATACACATATATACACACACATACACATACACATACCCACATACACATATACATGCAAACATATACGCATACATATATGTATACATATACACATATACATACATATAACATAAATGCATGCATATACACTCATTCATACAAAATACATGCATTTATCCCACAATAATGTGTAGTTGTGTATATGTGAATATAAAGGTATGTGTATATTTGTATTTGTGAATATGTGTGTATATGTAAATATGTATATGTGAATTTTTTGTGTATGTAGATAATCAGATTATTAATATCAAATACCGTTATTTGTAGATTCTGATCAATCAGATGGAACTCCACCACCATCTTCTCATCATGCAACGACTTTATATTGTAAGTATATTAAACATTTAATTTTAAATATATTTGATGGATACATAACTTATATATTTTTCTGTTTCTTATTATGTGCAGATTTTGATCAATCAGAGGGTACTCCACCACCTCCTACCCATGCAACGACTTCACATGTGTCCTCCGATAGGAATTATGATGAATTTTACTATGAAGATCATATTATATGTTGGTGTAACTCTTGTTATGGCACATATCGAAGACCACGATCGGAATGTATTGAACATGAGGCAGAGTATGGTACTTTTGACTGTGCACCATCACTTAGTCAATGTGATAATGCTTGGGTATGTATTTTCTATATATATTAATGTCATTATTTTATTTAAAAACCATATATAAAATTAAATTATTGTTGATATACAGGAATACTTGCTCGATGATGATGATGACAATTTTTCGCATAATGTTAATATACCTCATACACGTCATGGACTTGCTGTTCATCAATTACAAGCAGAGGTTTCTAGAAATCCTCTACCTCCTAGTTTAGACAATGAAACGGCTAGAGATTATCCATTGCCAGCTCGTGATCGTTCTTTAGTACAAACATATGATAGAAGAAGATATGGAGGATGGAATAGAGGACCACTTCCTTTAGATGGGGAGGTTTTCAACTTTTGGGGTAATCGCTATATGATTGCTCCATCCACTATTACTAATGTTGGTCATGGTCTCTTTATTTTAGAGGATTTGTATGTGCCTCCGAACTCTGAAGTCACTCTTATGTCATTGTTGGATCCTATATATGGATGGGGAGATTGGCATCGACTTTCACGTTATGTTCAAAGCATGAGTACTTATGGAATATGCTTCAACGCAGCATCCCTTACTAGTAGAAGGATTTTACATGCAGAAAATGAAAGATTATATATTGATGGAAGACTTACACACATGGAAATATAGCAGGTTTAATAAATAGTAGTCGAGGGTTACATAATAGTTCAAGGACTAATTGCACATTTGAGGAGCGTGAAAATAGTCATGAATCACCATACATGAGTAGAGATGTATCAAGATACATAGTTGTCAATGCTATTACTACATTACATGATGGTGATGAACTATTAGTGAATTATGGATGGCGTAGACCTCCAAGAGCACCTTTTATCTAGAGAGAATAAAAATTTTCTATCCATATTTAATAAGTTATATAATTAATTTATATTTAAAGTTTATTTTTATTCATTTATGGAATGCTAATGAATTTTATTTATATGTGTAGATTCCAACGTATGATGTTGATGATATTCCTCCACAGCATTCACAATTACCAATAAGACCTCATTTATTAGAAGCTTCCATGAGGAGGCTACGCAAAACTAATCCTGTGCAATATGCAAAGTTGAAAGATCTATATTCAAAAGACGATAAAGTACAAGATTTGTGTGACAATGATGATGATGGCATGGCAGATTTTATTGAGGATTGGTATCAAAATGACAGTGAGAGCATTGATATTTCTAAAAATGAGAAATATCTTCGAGAGAAATGTCTAAAGCATGTATATGAAGGAAGTCGTTTGACACGACTAAGTGCGAGCTTACTTATTCTCAACCTTCAAAATCGTTTTGAATGGAGTAATGTATATGTTTCGACACTATTAAGGTATAATTTTCAAGTTTCTATCTATCTATCTATATATATATATATATATATATATATATATATATATATATATATATATATATATATATATATATATATATATATATATGCATAAATATAAATACATGAAGGTTTTTATTCTTCCTTTAGATAAGGTAAGAACAAGAACTTGAATTGAATGGACACTTTTTCTCCACGCATCTTTTAAAACTATTAATGCATCTTTCAAAATATTCGCGAAAAATTTGATTGTTTGCATGGCAGGATACGATTGTTTGTTTTGGAGGATATGAAGTATGTACCTTCATTGAATGATTTGTCGAGGAAATATTTTATTTATGGAACTTACTCGCTCCCAAGTAGCACTTTCTTCGGTTCCATCCCTCCATTTAACTAGGCACTCTTTATATAATGATTTCTTGTTTTCTTATCTCGAGTACATATTATTTTTTCAGGTTCATGAGGGATTTTAAGAAGGGAGATTGGTTGAATGATTGTATCCAAAGATACCAGATTGTCTTGTTCAGCCAGTTTCCTTTTTAATCGACTTACATGGAATACTGGACGAAGTAAACAATCTTCTAGGAGTTCTACCTCGTAAGCCAAAGTCCCTATTCTTTTAAGAATCTTAAAAGGGCCACAAAATCTTAGAGAGAGTTTAGGACAAGGTCCTGTTTTTAATGTTTCTGATTTCTTAGGAACTTTAAGATATACTAATTCACCAACTTGAAAGGAAATATCTCGCCTTTTAGGGTTGCTAAAAGATTTAGCTCTATCCTGGGCTTTCCTCAGGTTTTCCTTGGCTAGTTTTAGCTTAAAGTTCATATCTTCTAAGAAATCCTTTGCTGCTTGGACTTTTTTGTTTTGAAGTCCAACTGGATAAGGTGCTCTAGGTTGAAGCCCATACATCAACATAAAAGGACTATATTCTATTGCAGAATGCTTTGCACTATTGTAGGCAAATTCTACTATCGTTAGATAGTCCTCCTAGTTAGTTTGGGTAGAAGATACATATGCTCGTAACATATCTTCAAGTATTCGATTGACTCTTTGAGTTTGACCATCCATTTGAGGATGTTCAGCAGTACTCAAATTAATCTTAGTTTCTAACCGACTGAATACAGCTCTCCAGAAATGACTAGTGAATTTTCTATCTCTATCAAACACTATGTCTTGAGGTAATCCATAGAGTCTATATAGTTGTTCTATGAATAATTTAGCCAATTCTGGAGTTTTTACTGTAGTTCGAGTAGGTAAGAAACGAGCCATTTTGGTCAATCGGTCAACTATGACCCAAACAGCATCATGACCTTTAGGGGTACGTGGCAAGCCTGTAATGAAATCCATGGAAATACTTTCCCATTTTCCATTTGAAATTTCTAAGGGATGCAACAAACCCCCTATCTTAAACTTTTCAGCTTTGTTAACTTGGCACTTAGTGCATCTAAGTACATAATTATGTACATCCTTATGTATACTAGGCCAATAAAACTGCCTTTTTACTAATTCATAAGTTTTGTTGATTCTAGGATGTCCTGCACTTAGGGCATCATGAGATTCAAACAAAACCTTTTTTCTAAGTTCGGAATTACAAGGAACACATATCTTTCCTTTGTATAACAGATATTCATCTTGAATACTGTAATGTTTAAACTTATCTTCATTTCATAAGTTTGTACTTGGAGTAGAAACCTTTTTCTAGGCTTCACTAAAACTAGTATCTTCTTGATACTTGCCCTTCATGAGTGTTACTAACTCATTAGAAATTCGTATGAAACTCAAAGAATTTAACATGGGCATCCTACTTAATGCATCTGCCACAATATTAAATTTTCCCTTTCTATATCTGAGTTCATAATCAAATTCTTGGAGTAATTCGACCCATCTAGCTTTTCTACCTGATAATTCGGATTGGTTTGCAAACCATTTAATACTGGCTTGATCAAAAACTATAGTTACCTTGGCGCCAAACAAATAATGTCTCCACTTTTTCAGAGCATGCACAATTGCATAAAGCTCTTTTTCATAGGTAGAATAATTTCTTTGAGCTGAATTTAGCTTTTGGCTTTCAAAAGCAATTCGTGGACCATTTTGAATCAACACAGCTCCTATTGCTAGATCACTAGCATCTGTTTCAACTACAAAGGGTTCATTTGGATCTACTATCTGTAGAACTGGGGTCGAAGCTAAGGCTTTTTTAAGTATTTCCATACTTTCAGCCTGTTCCTTCTCCCAAGTAAGACTTTTGGGTTTACCCTTTAATTTCTCAAATAAAGGGGTCGAGATTTTTGTTGTTTGAGGAACATCTTCAGTTTTAATTCTAATCTGATGATATCCTTGACGGAGATCAAGTTTTGAAAATATCTTAGCTCCTTTTAATTGATCAAATAAATCATCAATTCGGGGCATTGGATATTTATTCTTGATCGTAACTTTATTCAAGGCTCGATAGTCAATGCATAGTCTCATTGATCCATCTTTTTTCTTGACTAAAAGAATGGGTGCTGCCCAGGGTGAAAGACTAGGCTGAATGAATCCCTTAAGTAGGTATTCATTTAACTTCTTTTCTACTTCAGCCTGTTGGGAAAACGGGAGTCTATAAGGGGATTTACATATAGGCTTAGTTCCTGGGAGCAAGTCTATAGCATGGTCAAGTTGCCCAGGAGAAGGAGGTAAGCCATGGGGAAGTTCTTCTAGAAAGACATCCCCATAATTATTTATCAAACACTTAAATTTAAACCTTTCATGTTCAGACAAAGGAGACAAGATATAAGAAACTCGATTCATATTATGTACATTGTTTACATCAGTTGGAAGTATCATAAAAACTTCTGCTTTTTGGGTATTTACAAGTTTTTTCAACTCCATGCTAGAAATCAAAGGAGTACTAGGCACATCATGTTCTCCTTGAATTAGATAACGGATTCCATTTCTCTCAAATTCCAAAGTATTCAGCTGATAGATTCTTTTAAGTGTTTTCCCTAAACCCCAAAGCCATTCTCTACCCAAAACCACATCAGTTCTTTCCATGTGCATGATTTGAAAGTCTAATTTATCTTTATAACCTTGAAATCCTATTTCGAGGTTACAGATCATAGTATCCCAGACTTTCTTGTCTTGACCCTGCATCATAGATACAACGTACTGATGAGGGGACTTTTGCTGGGGCAACTTTAATCTCTTCTAGGAAATTGTGGGTGGCCGAGTCATCTATCATGACTCTGGCCTTTTCACCACTTATGCAAGCATGAAGTTTGACCAAGTCATGAGGTCCAAACTGGTTTTGGCCATATGTGAGCATCAAACCAAGCAACTGATTTAAATCTGGTACAAAATGATTTAAAGAGAGTTCAGTTGAAAGTACAAAAGGTTTCCACCTTTCATCTCCTCTCAAACCTATGAGCAGTTGCGCTATCAATCTGTGATTTTCGACATCTTCATTTATGGATCCAAGACTATCTGCTGGATCCTTCATTTTAGTGATGTAGTCACTAATGCTTTGACTCGGCTTCTTTTTGAACGTTGTGAACTCGGACCATAATCTAGCCTTTCTAGCTTTCGTAGTATTTTGGAAGTGGTCTTCCAATGCGCTCCATATGTCCTCCGCTTTCTCCAGACCTCTAATGTGCACTAGTAGATGATCTGAAACAGTGTTGTAGATGTAGGCTCTTGTCGTTGCATCTTTCTTCTACCACAGCTTCAAAGCTTCTAACTCTTCTTTTTCCGGTTGGCTATCATCTTCGAAGGTCGGCTTCTTTTCTTCTCCGGTCACATACATCATTAAGTCCTTACTCATAAGTAAGGCTTCCATGCGCATTACCCATGCGGGATAATTATCTCTGTCCAGCTTATCAATTTGGACATGATCTGCCATGATCTTCTTGTTTGCTATAGGTTGCCTTTGAGAGTCTTTTGGTTCTGATGCCGCTCGTGGAACTAACCTGCTCTGATACCACTATGATGATCCTTCTTACCGCTCTAATACCACTTGTTGATGGTCGTAACGGCAAGGGCTTGAACTTTGTCAGGCCTGCGGAAAATGTCGCGCCACCGAATAGAGAGCTAAGCTAGAGTGATATAGAACACCTCTGTAATCAACAGTAGCTTAGCAGGATTACTGTCACTTAACTGTGTTAAACTGCGACTTGAATTCCACCGGAACTTCATCGAACTATCACTGGGACGTCACCGAAATTTCACCGGAATATCACCAGAATGAACTTCGATTCTGCTCGTGATTACTTCAAATGAATTTATGTGAAGTAAGGAAGTGATACGTGAGCTTCCTTCACTGAATGAACTTCTTCTTGAAGTTTAAACAAAACTTCACAGTTCTGAAGTGCCACTTTCCGATTAGACTTTGTACTGTGTGTACATATCCATTCCACCGGAAACTGTGATCAGCTTAAAGTAGAGACGTCTAGCTACAAGATGAGCTATCTCTCATACAAAGCTTCGAATTCTACTGCGAGATATACTTCGTTGTTCTACCGAAAAAACTTGCTTCCTGAGAAAACTATAACTGACCGAAAATGTGTTTACTGAGATATCTTTGATCGAGACATTCGTTTACTGAGAGAGTACACGTTTAGTAACGAACTATAACTGTTAATGATTAACGAACGTTCTACCGTAACACGAAAAGAAAAACTCAAATTCTTCACATGCAAACAGTGCGCGCAAACTTCCACATGAACATGTGTTTTCTATTAGAGAAGATGTGTACAAATTATCTTGGCCTCTTCTTGCTCAAGCTGTAGAAACTCTCCTACACTGAGTAGTTTCTTATTACCATCCCTCTCAGATGAATACCTGACATTCCAGGTTTCTGTTATTCATCTGTACATACGCAATCTATGGCGTCTTCTGAGAACTTCTCACTCTCTTCTCATCACTCATACGCGATCTCTCTTCTATATGTTACGAGAGCTTCAATCCTTGGTGTATATATACACTTTTCCTTCTGCGTTCTTCCACGTTATGCGAGCATTATAAGCACGCCGCGGTTTATTGCTCTGTTGCTCTGTTACGCGGTTTATTGCTCTGTTGCTCTGTTATGCGGTTTATTGCTCTGTTTATGCGCACACCGCGCACTGATTTCGTACACTGTACAACTAAGGCTTTTGATTTTCTGAAGATTCCGCTTCCCCCTTTTTTTTTATGTTTGTTTGTACGTCAAATTCGTGAGGGATTCCTCAACACTAAAGGCTTGATCAATGAGCCTTGCTCCGATGTGGAACCTTCTGAAAATAATAGTAGAGTCTGAAAATAATGTTCCACATGTGACTCCTCAGAAATTAGCCGTGATACTCGTGGATAAGCAGAAGGTATTCTCTAGATGAAGTTGTAGGTTCGACTCCTCTAGCCACTGGGTTTCCTTTTGTAGAGTAAATAAGGAAGCACTTTTTTCTTTGGAAAGGCAGCGCCTAGGCATCCGCGGGTAGAAATGCTCCTCAGTTGGCCACTTGAAGGGATAGATTCACCGGTTGGAGGTTCCTATCGACTTCAGAAAGAAAAAACATGAAATTCTGTTGCACCACTTAAAATAATGGGCCCTCCTCCTATCGCCGGTCGGCTGGGGAATCTCCCTAGCCATCGACTGGCTGGGGGGGGTCTTTATCTTTTTTAATGTTTATACTTTAATTTCTACAGTTGCAGGGCTCGGTGGTGGCGCTCAGATGACCTTCATTTACTAAGAGAGAGAAGAGAACTCCTTACTAAGCATGCGCAGATGGAGACACGGAGAGGTGATGGCACCGATTTCAAAGCTGCACGTGACTGCTATACTTTCTCTTTATTAGAGGTAGTTGAATAGATAGCATCTATCTCATTTACTACCCACGAGCGGCCGCGAACTTCAACAACATCGATTGGCGGCACCTTCAATGAAGATGTTAGCCTCCATGCCTCCCATGAGCTCTCAGAACAATACTTGATGAATTCGAATTTTCAACTAAAGCTTCAAGAAAATAGTTTTCACAAAAGTCAAGAAATACTACCAGTACTTGAAAAAGAACTTCGCTCTGATTACCAATGTTATGAAAAACTCCTTCCTAGAGTATAGCATCCACCAGAGAGTGAGTGAGTACGTATCCACCCATCCAACTCCACCCATATATATACCAAAGGTCCAAGAGTTGCATGCTTTTAACTTTTAGCCATGTGTCCTTCCAAGTGTCCTTCATGTGGATAATTTCCAAAGAGAATCACATGGCTTCTATTTCAATTGAAGTCACATACTAGCCAAGGTGTCACTTGGGAGAAGCTTCTCCCAAGACTAAGGTTTTATTCCCTTAGGTTATTTTTCTAAGGACATTTCCCAAATGTCAATCTCCTCGATATAAGGGCGAAGAAGGTAAAATCCCAAAAAAGGTATTGAGACATTTTCCATTGCCTCCATGGATTAGATATGTTTCAAAGCCCCAAATTATCAAAGCTTTTGGCTTGGGGACATGATCACAAAAGTAAAGATGGAATAATCAGAATCCCTCACGATAGTGTTGCTTTTCAGCATATTGATTCTACATGGCATGAATTTGCACAAAATCCACAAAATCTAAAGTTAGGAGTCGCATTAGATGGGGTTAATCCATTCTGCATGAAATCCAGTAAATGGTCAACATGGCCAATGGTAGTCATAAACTACAATCTTCCACCATATCTGAGCATTAAAAAGGAACATTTAATGCTTTCACTTTTAATCCTAGGCAAAAGACAAGTTAAAGATATGAATATATATCTTGCTCCTCTCATTGACGATCTTCAAGAGTTATGGAGAGGTATTAATGTCATTGATGTATCGAAAAGCATCAATGAAAGAAATATTATGGTTCGTGGTATTGTGGCTTAGACTATTCACGATCTTCTAGGCAAGTCATTCATGTGCAACCTAGAGGTAGGTCATTGTTTGAATAGTTTATTGTTAGAGAGATCGAAGAAAGTCCTCTTGATGATTCAGCATCAGATAGTGATACATCAACATCTGAAATAGAAATTAGAATCATTATACGTGATAATGATACTAATCTTTTTGATGAAGAGGATAATTCTCGACATGTTGATTCTACTGATGAGGAAGAGGAATTACCAGAAATAGATATTAATCCATCAATAGATGATGTGATTCATGAGAACATAGATTTAACAATAGAAGAAATAAATGAAATCAATAAGGATAATGAAGATGAGACTATATTGATGTCTTACCAAAATGATGGCAATAATGAAAACATATGAGCAGATTAGATAGTAAATTCTACTCTAGTTATCGATCAATAACTTGAAGCTACTGAATGGATATCAGATAATAGATTTTCTTATTAACTTGAATAACGATGAATCCTACTAGAGATATGAAATCATGTTCTTCTAAGTTAGAACATGAAGCTTGGGGGTATGCCTAATTATTTTATATATAGCTTTATCTTCGAGGAGAAAATTTTTATCATGTATGTATGCATATGTGTGTATATTCATGTGTATTATATGTATACATATGTTAGTATGCATATATATGTATTTCATATATATGTATTTCATATATATGTATTTCATGTATATTTATGTGTTTGCATGTGTGTGATATATGTATACATGTGTTAAATATGCATATGTGTATATATGCATATGCATTTATGTAAAATATTCATGTATTTATGTACTATATGCAAGTGTTTATAATTGTGTACATGTATATATGTATATGTGTCTATGTGTAAATATGTACATGTAAATATGTATGCATGTATATATATGTTTATGTGTGCATGTAGGCATGTATATGTGATGTGTACATGTATATATGTATATATGTCTATGTGTAAATGTGTACATGTAAATATGTTAGTATGTATATATATATTTATGTGTGCATTTAGGCATGTATGTGTGATGCATAATAT